>JBAMCP010001587.1:0-20110 GCA_037075105.1 Lissocephala sabroskyi
AATTCCACTTGATTGTGTGATTGAGTCGAGCATTAATTGAGGCATTTAGCCAGTCATTCAGTCAATTTGGCAGGCAGTCAATTGCAGGAGCGTAGAAAGTCATGTCGCGGTTTTGGGGGTTCGTTAATCGCGGTTATTAATTCGTTTTGTTTTGCCATTGAAACCGAAAGCCGAGTCGACGCGCTGCGCAAAGAAATCGAGGGTAACCGGCACTTTCATCTGCGATTTTGCATTAGACCGTCACGCACTTGTCATTTCCCCGGGAGGCGGGGATGCAATTGCAGTTTGAAGTTTGGAGTGTTTTTTAATTTACTTTCATTTTGATTGGCAGAAACGGGCAAAGGGCTCGGAGCTGCTGGACTTGGTCTTTCAGTATCTCGACTTATCCGAAAGGGACTACTTTGGTCTGCTGTTTCCCCAGAAGCCCGGTGATGTGGTGGTAAGCAAATTCACCCAACCCAGCCGAACAATTGAAATTAATCAAGAAACTTTCTCTCTCACAGAGATGGGTCGATGCCCAGAAGCAGTTCAAGAAGCAATGCAGCAGTGTGGCGCTGGACAACGATGCCGTTCCATTACTAGAATTTAAGGTTAAGGTGAGTTGGACTCCTTTAGCCGAGGGACCCGCTAATTCGGTCTGTTCGATTGCAGTTTTTTGTGAGCGATCCCAGCCGCCTGCAGGATGAGTTCACGCGCTATCAGTTCTATTTGCAAATCAAGAGGAATGTCCTGCTGGGAAAACTGCCAAGCTCGAGCAACACGCAGTGCCTCCTTGCCAGCTACACAGTCCAATGTAAGTCAGCACTCTCAACTCCCCAAACAGCCCGTTAATCTCTTCTGTTTTCCAGCGGAACTGGGCGACTTCAATGCCGTCGAGCACCAGCCGGGCTACTTGAGCAGCCTGCAGCTGCTGGCCGAGCAGACGCCCGAAGTGGAGCGTAAAGTCTGCGAGCTGCACAAGCTGCACCGCGGCCAGCTGCCGGCCGATGCCGAGTACAATTACCTAGAGCATGCCAAGCGTTTGGATCTCTATGGCATTGACCTGCACCGGGCCACCGACTCCAATGGCAAGGATTTGCAGCTGGGCGTCTCGGCCATTGGTTTGTTGGTCTTCCAGCACGGCCTGCGGGTCAATACCTTCTCGTGGTCGAAAATGGTGAAGGTCTCGTTTAAGCGCAAGGATTTCTTTATACAACTGCGCCGAGAGCCCAGCGAGAACTACGACACGCTGCTGGGCTTTGGCATGACCTCGCACAAGCATGCCAAGGCCTTGTGGAAGTCCTGCGTGGAGCACCATTCGTTCTTCCGTCTGAAGCGACCGCATCGCCTGTCCCGCTTTCTAAACATCAGCCTGGGCTCGAAGTTTTACTATTCCGGCCGCACGGAACTCCAGGCCGTGCAGGAGTCCAAGCAGCGCGGCCGCATACCCAAAGTCTTTGTGCGCTCGCCGAGCAAACGCCTGCTGGCCGGCAGCTCGACCGGCGGCACTCCGCTGCTCAACGGCGGCAGCGGCTCCGAGAGCACCGGCAATGGCAGTCTCACCCACAAGGCCCTGCCCTCGGCCAACATCCTGACCATAACGAAAACAAGCCGTCCCCATGACAACAAAGTCACGTCCAAAGATTCAGAGTCCATGCCCCGCAAGGCCTGGGAGCAGCAAAGCGACGAGTACGACATTCAGCTGTAAGTTTCCCTCAGCCAGTCCAACTTCCTTGCTCATCTCTCTTGTTTGCTTGCAGTGATGTGGGCTTCATCGAGCAATGCACTCGCCGGTTTGATAGCTCGCCCATGCCGCCGGCCTACAGCTCCGGCCAGCACAGCCCGCTGCTGCTGCCGACCACGATAGCCGATGCCGTGCAGATCCCCGAGAGCGGCAGCGATTTGGTCACCTTGCGGCTGCTGGCCGACGACCAGGGCCGCTTCGGTTTCAATGTCAAGGGCGGCATTGACCTCGGCCTGCCCGTCCAGGTGTCCAAGGTGGTGCCCAACACCCCAGCCGACCGGGTGCGTGTGTGCGAGGGCGACGAGGTGGTCCGCATCAACGGGCGCGATGTCAACGGCCTCAAGCATGACCAGGTGGTCACCATGATCCGGGAGTGCCGTCACCAGGCCAGCGGCGAGTTGCTGCTCACCGTGCGTCCTCATCTCACCGCCCCCATGCTGGAGGAGGAGCCGCTCTATCAGTATGTGCCGGAGAGCGATGACATCGGCTCGCATTCGAATCTGCTCGACGGCGATGCTTTGTTCACGCAAAGCCTGCTGCTGCTGAGCGACGGGCTGGCCTCCGGGGCGCTGCTGGCCCAGTTCGAGCTGATGTACCGCAAGAATCCCGAGCTGGCCATCACCGAGGCGCGCAAGGCCAGCAATGCCCCCAAGAATCGCTACCGCGACATTTCGCCTTGTAAGCGGCATTTCCTTTTCGAAAAGAAAGTTAAATTGATCTGAGTTTTGTTTATTTTCCAGATGACTGCACACGAGTGACGCTGGTGAACTCGCTGACGGGCGACTACATCAATGCCAACTACGTGAACATGGAGACTCCTGGGGGCGTGGTGAATCGGTATATAGCCACCCAGGGGCCCCTGGCCAGCACCACAACCGACTTCTGGCGCATGGTCCAGCAGGAGAGCAGCCATTTGCTGGTCATGCTCACCACCGTGATGGAGGCCGGGCGCCAGAAATGCCATCAGTATTGGCCGGTCACCGGCGACGAGCTGCAGCTGGCCGACGGCTTCTCGGTGCGCTGCCTCAGCGAGCAGCCCGACGAGACCGGCAGCTTCGTCTTCCGCGAGTTCGTCTTGAGCGACAAGCGCACCGGCGAACAGCGCCACATCCAGCACATGCAGTATCTTGCCTGGCCCGACCATTGCGTGCCCTCCGATCCGAATCTGTTCTTGGAGTTCACCGAGCGCGTGCGGGCGGCCCGGAACCGCACGCTGCTCCAGGAGATCGAGGAGAGCCTCAAGCAAGTGCGGCTGCTGGATGCCGACGCGGATGCCGATGAGAACGGCGGGCTCATGGGCGAGCGCAAGTGTGCGGCCAGCAATGGGGCCACGCCCGAGGACGAGACTCCCGTCTCCACCAGTGTGCACCAGTAAGTGGATTCCTCGTCAGCCTCATCCAAATACTCAACGAGTTTCTTTTCCCTGCAGATGCATAAGCGCCGCCAATCCTCCGGTCATTGTCCACTGCTCGGCGGGCATTGGCCGCACTGGCGTGCTGATTCTAATGGACACCGCCTTGGCTCTCATGGAGTCCCGAGAGCCCGTGTACCCCTTGGACATTGTGCGCCACATGCGCGACCAGCGCGCCTGCATGGTCCAGAATGTGGTAAGTTTTGCCTCCACCTCCTCGTCCTTCCTCCTTTTAATTCCTGATTTTCAGAGCCAATACCGCTTTGTGTGCGAGTGCATTTGCGCGGCGTACATGAAGATTTCCCGGAGCAGCGCGGCCATCAACGACGATGACGACTAGCCTGGCTGAAAAACACACACCACACTGCCTGCCTGCCTGTCTCACTGCTGTGGGAGGAAGGAGTTCGTTCCTCTCTGTCCTTGCGGCCGACACCTTCTTTAATCTAAGGCCCCTTTTCTCCGGTCCACCGTCTGATAGAAATGCATAATCATATATAGAAATTTATATATAGCAAGCGGGAGCAACGAATGCCTCTCGACAATTATATTTTGTTTTCTTTCATTATTATTATTTTTATATGTTTACCTGTACGTATTAATCACGATTATTGTAAATTAAACTGAGGCAGCGAGCGACGATCGCAGCTGAAATTCAAAGAAGACAAAGCAACAATTCTAAATTTTAAACAAAACACATTGAGATCCCAGAACAAAATACCTTAACTACCTACGGACAAATTGTGTATACAAAGGAATCAATAAATCGCCCAGAGCGCAAACAAAGAGAACAAAATTTATATCAATTCACACACCAAGTGACCGAGCATGAGAACAATACAGAGAAATTTTTAAAAGTACATAAGAGAATACAAAAACAAAAACTTAAAAGAGAAATGAAAACTGTTAGTATTTTAGCACCAAATAAATTCGTATACATTATGTACTATTTATGCAAGCCCCCATGGAATCCAATAAAATATAAAACAAAAAACGAAATTATATTTTAAAAATTATAAAACAGATGTTAAGAAATTTAATATTAATTTAAGTAAGGTATAGAGAAATCGATTAATAGAGTGGAGAAATAATAACCGGTGATTCTTTAGACAATTTCAGAGCTTTTTGAGGTCTCCCACGAGGTCGGATCGGCTTGGTCAGGAGAGTTTTGGAACCTCTCAGGGAAGTGGAGATTTGGATTCCTTAAAGCACAAACCCAACTGATGGGATGCACCACAAAGAAGGACGGTCGATAAATCTAAGGGAAACACTAAGCTTTCAGGGCTACATCAAGAGATCTCTCATCTGTCCTCCAATGATTATAATCATATATTTTCTCCTAGTCTTCTGATCACTATTCCAATACACAAAACTTACTCCAAGCTGTTGTGCCTCAAGAGAAGCTGCATCGATTCATTTATATAGAAATTCAGCTATCCAAAGTTCGTAAGATTATCCAATAACTTACTAGCTTGTTGGTAACTCAGAAGATCTTGCAGCCTCTTCAGCGTCTTGTGCCGGATTCTGTGATTCACGTAATGGGAAATGTTTTTTATAAGATCTTATTCAAAAATCAAGATAACAAAGCTGTTGCAGTTATACGGAAGATGCAGCTGAGCCAAATTTATTTATAGCTTCAAGATCTATAAGGAATAGAATATTATGTTTGCTATATTCCAGAAGACCTTATCGGTTGATTTGATCTTAAACTTGCAGCCACTTCGGAAGCTCCCAAACGAACTGAAGGGAGTATTTTCCTCTCGCCATTGTTTCCCCTTTTTAGATCGAATGGGTTCCAAACGATCGCATTTAAAAACAAAGAAATCTATTTATAGCTATAAGATCGCTCACTTCCAGAGCTAACAGTTGGTCCCCAATGGACGAGAGGAGGATCTTCCAATCACCATCGTTGCCCCTTTGAGATCGAATAGTTTCCGTACGATCGTTTTTAAAAACAAAGAAATCTCTTTATACCTATTAAATCGCTATAGGAGGATCTTCTGATCACCATCGTTTCCCCTCTCAGATCAGTTGGCTGATGATCGTTTTTAAAAACCAAGAATTCTCCTTATACCTATAAAATCGCTATATACCTAAAGACCAAGCCGGCTGCTTCGATCTTGAGCTGCCATCTGGTCCCCAACAGACGGGAGGAAGGATCTTTCGATCGTCTTCCTTTCCCCTTTCAGATCGAAAGGGTTCTGTCCGAGCTCAGTAGACTCTTCTTCTGTGTCAGGACAACAAACTTGGGATAACCGGGCGGCTGTCATTTCTTTAAAATTGTCAGCACGATCACAACACAGATGAAAAATTCGTACACCAATTTAAAATTCACCCAAAAAAACTAAACATAAAAAGACATTCAATCCCTCAACCATCCAAGATCCAAATTCGTCTCTCTGAAAAACCCTTGCGTCATGGCCGATGAATACGAAGTGGAGGAATCCGAGGACTTCCACGACATGGACGAGTTCAACGACGAGGATGCCGCCGCCGCGGTAGCCGCAGCCACCGCCGCCTCCACCAGCCAGCACCAACCTGAAAAGGAGCAGCGCTTCGTGGTGAAGAAGTGGGTGGCGCACGCCCTGTGGAGCTGGGATGTGGCCGTGGACAACTGCGCGATTTGCCGGAACCACATCATGAATCTGTGCATCGAGTGCCAGGCCGATCCGAATGCCAACAAGGACGAGTGCACGGTGGCCTGGGGCGAGTGTAATCATGCCTTCCACTACCACTGCATTGCGCGCTGGCTGAAGACCCGGCTGGTGTGCCCGCTGGACAACAAGGAGTGGGTGTACCAGAAGTACGGCCACTGAGGATTCCCCCGCGGAGCATTTCTTTCAAATTTTTGGTTCTATAAAAAGGGTTTCGTTGACTTTTGTATTTTGTTGGAGGCGAAAAAAGCGGGTAAATTAGTTGGCCTTGGCGGCCGCATCGGTGGTTGGGCCGAGCAGCTGCTCGCTGGTGGGCCGCTCGCCGGTGATCTGCTCGATTTGGTCGAACAACGAGTCGCGCTCGGCCGCCAGGCTGGCGTACTTTTGCTGCAGCTCCTTCTCGCGGTCCATCTGCCGGCGCACGTCCTCCTGCAGCGACTGTAAGAGAAGAAGAGTGAGTTTTTTTGGTTGGGTCATTGGCGGATTTGGCTTACCTCCAGGCGCCGGGGCACGGCAATGGCCTCCTGCTCGCCCAGGAAGCGGAAGGTGGAGAGGGACAGGGAGCTGGTTTCTATTTGGTTGTAGGTGTCCTGGAGCTGCTTGATCAAAGCCTGGGCCCGCGCCTGGTAGCCGCCTGTAAGGACCTTCAATTTCTTCTCGATTTTGCCGCAGCGCTTGGCCTCCTTGGCCATGTGGCGGCGGTTCTGTTCCAGGCGCTTCTCGGCCGACTCCAGGCGGTCCTTCTTGCTGGCCAGGTTGGCCCGCGTGTAGCGGTGCTGGGAGGGCAGGTACAGGACCTGCCCCAAGCACTCCTGCCACACTTGGCCATATACATCCAGAGCCAGCTCACCGTGGGCCATGCCCTCCTTGACGAGCTCCATTTCGGCCGAGAGCATTTCCCTGGCCTGGGCCAGCTCCTCCTTGGACACCTCCTCGTAGGGATTGGCCTTGAAGTAGCTCTGGAGCTGGTCCATTTTGTGCTGCGACTGGCCGGGCACGGGGTCCTTGACGGAGTCGAACAGCTGCATGGTGATCATCTCGTGCTTGATCTGCTCCTCGGCCAGCTGCAGCTCGGTGAGGTTGAGCTTCTCGGACTGCGGACGCAGGATCTTTGTGTTGACCTCCGTGGGTCGCGGCAGGTTGCGTTGGATGACCTGGGAGCGTTTCTCCAGCTCCCGCTTACGCTGGGCCTCCTGCTCGGCCAGCAGGCGGGCATCTACATCAGCCTGATCCTCCAAGGCGGACACTTCGTCGGTGTCCATGGGCTCGTGGTCCTCCTGCTCGGGCACCACAATCTCGTAGTCGTTGCGTGGGGCGGGCAAGGCAGCCAGACCCTCGCGCAGCGTGGACTTCAGCTGCTTCTGGTAGTTCTTGTAGATGGCCGGGGTCTCGGTCACGCCGAGATTCTCCTCGGAGTTGATGTTCAGTTTGTCGCGCACGTTGGCCGGCGTCGGAGTGCCAGGGACGCCCTGCTTGCCCACGGGCACCAGGGCCCCGGTGGAGGGCGTGGCAAAGCCGCCAGGAGTGGCGGACTCGGCCCCACCGCGTTGCGTGCGGAAGGGCGTGGATATGACTGTGTTGGGCGTGGCGATGGAGGCCGTTTTGGGCAGGGCCCCGGAGAAGTCCGACTCATGGAGCGGCGTGTTCATGCCGCCCTTCAGCGGGGTCTCTGTGTGGGTCAGGGCCATCATGTTTTGGGCCTCTTGCATAATCCGATCCGTGTAGGGAGCCGGGGTGCGTGGAGTGGCACCCACTTGGGGGGTGATCGAGTAGTCGGCCAGCAAGGCATCGGTGGTCTCAATGCCGCTCTCGCCGGCTATCTCCTTGGCCATCTCACTGGCCCGGCCCAGCTTGACCACCTGCTGGAGCTCCAAATCGCTAATCTGGGGTGTGGGCAGGACGAGCTTTGAACGCTTGCGCTCGGGCTCCATGTTCTGGAGCATGGCCGTGGGCACTTCGTTCTCTTTGCGTTGCTTGAGCTTTAGCTTGTCCTTTTTGCGCTCGCGTTCTTCCTTCTCGGAGCGCAGCTCGCCGTCGAGGTCCTGCTGGCGCATCTTGTTGAAGTCGGGTTCCTTCTTTTGCATGTGCTCCTCGGAGGTGTCGTAGAAGCCGGGGGCCGGCCGCTTTTCGAAGGGGATCTCGGCATTGTAGTCGATGCCTTTGATGCGCTTGCGGTTGCCACTGCCAATGCCGGCGGCTCGCAGCTCGCGGCGCTTTTGTAGGGTGGCCAGGCGACGGGCCTCTTCCAGCTGCTTTTCGCGGGCCTTGCGCTTGGCCTTTTTGCCTTGGGTGTTGGCCAGACGGGCTCGGGCCTCCGACAGCATTTCCAGTTCGTCTTCGTCCATGTCTTTTGGGTCCGGTCGGGCGGGTTTTGTCTCTGGGTTCGGGTCAATCTCGCCGGGCTTCAATTTGCGCGGGTCGTCCATGGTGTCCTCGCCATCCTCTTTGCGCTGGGCTTGGTCACTAAATAGGACACAAAATTACTCCTGCACGGCTTCTCTGCCTCTTTTACTTACAGTAAAAATTCATAGCGCTCGAGGCATTGAGCCGCCGTGCGCCCAATGATTGGGGCAATTGTGCGCCATTGGGTCGGCATTAGTTTGGCCAAGTGGAGGAGTTTCTCGTCCTCTTCTCTGGACCATTCTGTCTTCTTGATGCTGGGATCCAGCCATTCGTACCAACGTGCCTTGCACTGTTTGGCCGACTTTCTATGCAGCAGCGAGGCAATTCGGCTCCATTGATTTTTGCCATATTTCATGACCGCCGCTTTCAGAATTTCATCCTGCGGGAATTAGCGTAAGTACAGCAAGGTAAATGGAAAGTTTGGTGAGCTTACCTCGGTGTTGCGCCAAACGCCGCCTTTAATCATAATTCGCGGCATTTTGAGGCTTTATTATTTAAACTTTCAAGAAAAAAATCAGCTCGCAGTCAAATTAAGCGAGGCCGCTTGCTTTTTGCGTATGTGTGTGCTGCAGGGTTGCATTTTAACCCCATTTATCGATGAGGCTGACGGCAGCTACAGGGCTGATTTATCGGTGCGTAAACTATTTAAGTGGTTGATCTGGCAACGCCTGCAACAAGTGGCGCGTGGGTCCGGCAGCTCACAGAGATCAGCTGCTCGCCCAAATTTTCAAGCGTGAAAAAGAGAAGTTTGTTATTTTGTTGTTTTGTTCTTATTTCCGGAAGCAATACAAGGTAAGACCCACCAGTTCACCTTGCAGTTAAAGCCCAAAGTCTTCCAATTTGATTTTCAACGGCGGAATCTTGCCGGCTGCAGCGCAGACTTACGTGGCGCTAATTTTTTAATCTCTGTTCTGCATGATTTTGCAGATAATTCCAATCTCACACACGCACCCGCCCCCCTCACACACTCACACACCCCCACAGTCACACAAACCGCAGAAAACACGCCACCGCAGCCAATCCCCCTGGCATGGAAGCGGCCGACAAGATGAGCGCAATGGACTCCACTCCCATGATGCTGGGCGGCCCCACCAACGACGCCACCGCCGCCGCCATCGCCGCTGGCTCACAAAGCGAAACCTCCGAGGACGACGAGTACATGGACAACAGCGTCGAATTGCGGGGCTACCTGAGCAAGTGGACGAACTACATTTACGGCTGGCAGCCCCGCTACATTGTCCTCAAGGACGGCACCCTCTCCTACTACAAATCCGAGACGGAGTCCGACTTTGGCTGCCGCGGCGCCATCAGTCTGGCCCGCGCCACCATCAAGGTAAGCCGGGCGCGGGGCACGGGCTGTGGCCACCAGCAAGTGTCTTTAATTGATCTAATAAAAAAGTAATGGGCCACGCTGTTGCGTGTGTGCGCGCTGTGCCTGTGTTTTGGTTAAATTAACCAAGGCGACCCGACCCGCAATCAATGCAATTAACGAGCCACCCAGCCGACTGACTGTCAGCCAAGTTTCGGCCCAATGTTGACCCAAGGGCGTCAGCCAGCCATCTGGCCGGCACCCGCCTCGCGTTCGGCTTATCTACATTCTCAGCGGATGATTCATTCAAACGCCGCGATTTGCATGTAAACATTTACTGACCTTTTTTTTTCTTCCCCTGCCAGACGCATGAGTCGGACGAGCTGCGCTTCGATGTGGTGGTGAGCAACCTGAACAACTGGTGCCTGCGGGCGGAGACCAGCGAGGATCGCATGCACTGGGTGGAGGTCCTCCAGCTCTACAAAGAGGACACTGGCAGCACGGACACCACCTCCCTGCGGCGCCACGGCAGCACAATGTCCTTGCAGTCCAACACCATTTCGCTGACCAGCGGCGGCAGCCTGAAGCGCACGCAGCGCAACCTGCGGGAAAAGGTCGGCGAACTGGAGACCTTCAAGGACATTTTGTTTGGGCAGATCGACACGCTGCAGCGCTACTTCAATGCCTGCTCGGAGCTCAACAAGAACAACACCGATCCCCTGGACCTGGGCGACGGCCTCAAGCCCATTGACTTCAAGGTGAGACGGGCCAGTTTTTCGAGGGATTTTGCCTTCTTTAATTTCTGTTTGTTTAGGGGGAGTCCATCACCTTTCGGGCCACCACTTCGGGGGTGCTGTGCACGCTGCAGCACTGCCTGGAGATCATAGCCGAGAGCGACGAGTCCTGGAAACGCAAACTGGAGCGGGAAATCGACAAGCGTCGCCGCACCGACGACCAGAACAAGTGAGTCGGATTTCCGTCCCTGTGAAGCTTAAATTGAAACAGTTTTTGGTTTCTTATTGCAGAAAACTGAAAGAGGAAGTCGAGAAGCTGAAACGCTTGTCGTATCCCGGCCCGGATTTCGAGGTAAGTCGCTGCCCCTAACCGCCGATTCGGAAGCAAGAAACCTCAAGAAACTCGAGTTCTATAAAATCCCCGGATGCCCGCCTAGCAAGTCTGCCCTCCTATCAAGTCAAACCGCCTGTTTCTATGCAAAATGCCCCCAGTCGATTGTCAAGAACCCAAGAGAAAGCGAGAGATCTTAGCAAGTGGAATTTCGGTTGCCTTATCGCGGATGCGAAATTTGTGTCTGTTGTTGTTTTTTTTTAATCTGTGTAAGAGGAACTGCTGGCGTGTTAAACTGATCGGATGATTGGAATTAAATAATTTTAGAACTAAATCGCGTTTTTACCCTCAGCCACCCGACGATTTTATGTCCGCTAGACATGCAAGAATTCCATGATTTTTAATTATTTCCGTGTTGGATTTAATTGCGAGCTAAACTGATTTGAAAATTGTTTTCTATTTCCTTGATAAGGAGCAGGAAGTTTGCTAAATTTCCTTTCAATTTCGTGGTGGTTTCAGTTTAGCATTTGCAGCATTTTCATTTCAATTTAAAGACTTTCAATTTTACTGAATTTTTCAGTTTCAATTTGGCATCATTTTTATTTCAATTTTTATTTTATTTTGGTGGCCGTCTTACACTTTTTTATTTTTAACCAACTTTTAGTTTCAATTTGGGGATATTTTAGTTTCATTTTCAGTTTTTTCGTTTTAACTAATTTTTCTTACAATTAATTCCGCTGTGAATTAAATTCAATTTTAATTTCTTTATTTCAACTTATTTTTCTTTCATTCCAACTGTGAATTAAATTCAATTTTAATTTCTTTATTTCAACTTATTTTCCTTTCAATTCCGCTGAGAATTAAATTCAATTTCCATTTCTTTATTTCAACTTCTTTCAATTCCGCTGAGAATTAAATTCAATTTCCATTTCTTTATTTCCACTTCTCTGCCTTTCAATTTCGCTGTCTTTCAATCTTCGTGCCGTTTCAATTTGGCCCCACATTTCAATTCCAAGCTGTTCCAATTCCGCAATGTTCCCAGTTTTAATTTAACTGCCGTTGGTTGAAGAAAGCGCGCGGCCGACATTAAAATGTAAAGAAAGTTCTTCTCACTCCCCTTTAATTGCGCCATAAAAGGGCATTCGAGCTTCGGCCACGCCCGCTCTTCCCGCTTTTGCTAAGCTCGGCTCTTTTTGCTGCCGACTCAGCCGGCCACGCCGTCCGTCTGCTGCCCGCCAGCTGTCGTTCAATAAGTTGCCTTTCAACCGCCGCAGCCAGCGCACGTCGCCCGCTTCTTCAATCGCCGCGCGTCTAAATCCGCTGGACGACCTGCCAAGTGTCCGCCGCCGCGACTTTTTTTTTATTACAATTAATTAGCCTTTTGTTGGCTCGTACGGTGGCGAAACTCTTGGCTGCACTTAATGCCGCTGAATTAAGTGTTGGCCAATTTGAAAATTCAAATTTAAGATTTCGTATGCAATTGTGCGGGTTATTTTTAGTGCCCACGCCCCCGCAGCCGCCCAGCGATGCCCTCGGTGCGTTTGCTGACCAAACGCCATAAAGCGCGGAATGCCAAACAGATTGCGGTAGGTTGGGGGGCTGACCCATTTTCAACCGGATTTGGCCCAGTCAAAGGTTCGCCTCGGGTCATTGATGGGGGAGGCTGCGAATTGCGAATCCTTTAATTCAAAACTGCCCTGTTTTCAACGCCGCCCTCTCACTTCCTGGCTGTATCTCTCGGTTGGTTGGCGCTCTCTCGTTTGCTCTCTCGGCGTTTGGGGGGTGGCGTTGCCTTTTTTGGTTGACGGCAGCAACAGTTTGTTTTGTGTCCTCGTGCCTGGCGGAAGGATTGCCCGCGCGCTGTGAGTTCTCCGCCCGCCCGCCGCCCACCGCCTCCCTCCTTCGAGGATTTATAGTTTCGCTTTGTCGTTGGCCTGCGTGGGGAGGAGGAGCCTTTGCGTTTTTAAGGACAAACTGCGTCGTTGCCAGCCGCCCCTCTGGTGAGTGGGGGAGGCCAGAACCCAGACAATTAGACGCCCCATGACTTCATCTCTGCCCTCCCCGCCTTGGCATGCCAGGCACGCGGGGCTGACCATTTTGCCCGCCCCATTAGGCATGCAGCTGGCGGAGCGGCCGGCGATTAATTTATTTGATTCACGTCCGCCTGGCCAGAGCCTTGGGTCCCATCGTCTTTTTGGGCGAACTGGCATTCAATTTAATTAGAGAAGCCGACAACTAATCCGGAGCTGTGTGTTTTTTTAGGAGGGCCCACATTCCACTCTGCCGGAAGATGAGTTCTTCGATGCCGTGGAGACGGGACTGGACAAAATCGAGGAGGACATGAACCTGCGCTTTAAATTGAAACTGCAGTCGCAGATTTCGCAGTCGCTGGTCAACGTGCCGCACGAGGCCGTGGCCGAGGGCGAGGAGGCCCGCGAGGAGTTCGGCACTGGGGCCGAGGCCAAGTGCCATGCCCTGTGGCCCGAGGTAATCAACCAACCGGAAGTTCTCCCCATCCAATCAACTAATTCGATTTCTTTCAGATCGATCGCGTGTGCAAAGAGCAATTGCATTATGCCCGCGAGGGCGTCGGGCAGGACGGCAACGGCTGGCAGATCTTTGCCGACGAGGGCGAGATCAAAATGTACAAACGCGAGGAGGAGGTCAACGGCCTGGTGATGGACCCGCTCAAGGCCTACCACACCGTCCAGGGGGTGACGGCCCGCGAAATGTGCCACTACTTCTTCATGCCCGAATTCCGCAACGACTGGGAAAGTGAGTGGGCGGCCGTCCCGGCCCAATTGATAGATTGATTGATGGATGGATTTTTCAGCTACCCTGGAGGACTGCACCATCCTGGAGAGAATCTCGGCGGACACGCTGCTGTTCCTGCAGACCCACAAGCGCATTTGGCCGGCCAGCCAGCGGGACGCCCAGTTCTGGTCGCACATGCGCAAGATCACCGACAATCTCGACCCCGGCGCCACCGACACTTGGATTGTGTGCAACAATTCCACCGAATACGCCAAGCAGGAGGTGACCACGAGTACACCTTGCCTTACTGTTGTCCTTTTTAAACTTGTGGTTTGTTTTTGCAGTCGAAGAGCGGCAAATGCGTGCGCATCTTCCTCACGGTCATCCTTGCCTGCCAAACCCACTTGCCCGACGGCTACGTCAAGGGGACGCCGCTCAAGCGCAGCGATCTCACCTGCAAGATCACCTACTGCTCTGTGGGTGAGTAACTCAACTCTCAGTGTCCTCTTTGCCAGGATTAAATGTGCTTTTCGTTGCAGTGAATCCGGGCGGCTGGGCGCCGGCCAGCGCCCTGCGTGCGGTCTACAAACGCGAGTACCCCAAGTTCCTCAAGCGGTTCACCGGCTACGTGATAGACCAGTGCAAGGACAAGCCGATTATGTTCTGATATCCCGCCGACCAGTGAGTCCGAACCGAACCAGTGGCGCGTTTTTATTTTAGGTATTTTCGATGTCAATGTTTTCTTCTTCCTCGTGTGCTTTAGTCTGTAATCCGTAGCCATTTAGTTTTTGTGAGAGCCGCGAGCTCGCAGTGAAAAGTTTGCCTTCAATATTTTGTAATTTCCGTCGTAGTCCTTAAGTCTGAATTCGTGTGTGAATACAATCAACTTAGCTTAGTTCTGTAATGTCTCCAAAAGGATCGCTTTAAATTGCAAGAATTGCAGCCACCAAACGCTCTTTGTGAATCTTTAGCCTGTAAGTCGAACTCTTTGCCCGCGTGTAAATACAAAAGGGAAATCCAGAAATCTTCATAACTCTTTTAATTCATATTCATGTAATTTTTATTTCTTGAAATTTTCGAAATGTACACAAGTCGCCTGTGGGCCAGGGGAGGTTGGCTTTCAATTTACAACCAAATATCCTTTTAAGTTCGTGTACTTTTTTTTTGTAATCGTTTTTGTAATTTTGTGCTTAGTTTAAAGTTCAAAAAACTGTAAGGAATTTGAAATGCCTAAATTTTCCTTTATTTCTTTTCTTTCTTTTTTTTGGGTGCAGTCTGAAACGTTGCATTGCCGAATAAAGTTTCTGATTAGATTTTGGTTTAGTGTTACCCATTAAGTTTACCGTTATCTCTCAAGTGCTTGGCGCTCTCCTCTCTTGTGATCCTACAACAGTGTGAATTTCTCTTTATTTTCTGTTTATATATTTTTTTGTTTGTTTAATTTATGTATGTCGATATTGTCATGTAATTGGTTGTTTTGTTCAGCTATTTGGTTTCGTGGCTCCTGGAAAATATAATCCGACCTACAAACTTCATTTTCTATTCTCTGCTGGCTCTATTTCTCTTTTTCTATTGTACACAAATGTGTGGGGGGAGGGGGCGTTGGCAAGGCGGAATCTAAATTTTGGCACGACGGCTAGCTGGGCATTTCTGTGCGCCTGGTGAAATCAGCTCCCTGACTGACGGACCAGCGATCGCTCGCATCGACCCCCAAAATTTGCAAAATTTCAAGTGCCTATATCACGAAAACCAAGTAAGCGAGGTCAAAGGTCAAACATGTTTTGGAGAGGTCATGAGTTCATTCACAGTCTCCAACTATCAGAATTTGCCTAACTTGAGCCATTTCACGGGAATCGATTTTTGGCGATAACGGACGAAGGACATGAGCTACGCATGCGCAAAGAACCTCATATGGAGAATAACGCTCAGCAGCACTTATAAAGACTTTCCGTTTCAAAATCGGTCGACCCGTTCTCGAGAAATTTGCATTTGAAAAAAAACTAATTTTTAACCCCCCAAATTTGCCAAAATTTTAAAATGTTTTGGAGAGGTCATGAGTTCATTCACAGTCCTCGACCATCAGAATTCGCCTAACTACAGACATAACGTGGGAATCGATTATTGGCGATTACGGTTGAAGGACATAAGATACGCATACACAAAGAACCTCATATGAAGAATAACGGTAGGCAGCATCTATAGAGCCCATCCATTTTAAAATCGCTCCAGCGGCTCTCGAGATAATCCCATTTGAAAAAACAGCCGATCGATCGTTCACATCGGCCAGGTGATTAATGTCGCCCCCCAAAAGTATGCTATGAAATTTTGGCACGGAGGCTTGCTGGGCATTTCTGTGGGCCTGGTGGAAATCTCGCAACTGCACCAGCCAGCAACTTTTTAGTAATCGAACGAAGTGCCGCTAGGAAGACTATATATTTTTGGTCTGGATAAATATTTCTCCCTGCTCTTTTGATAAATCAAAGAATTGGCGAAAAGCAGAACAGAAGCAGCAACAGAATTAAAATTTCATTGCCGTCCACGAAACTGAACTCCTTTGAATGTCCCTCTGCCTTGCAATTGCCCCTCCCTAAGCTATGTGAGTGTGTGTGTTTGGCAACCGTAAGTGGCTTTAACTGTTACTAACTTGTAGCTGTATGAGTGTGTGTGAGTGTGGAGTCCTGCTGCTCGGTGTGTATGAAATGCATGCTGGCTTACGACGTTTTGGCTTTTTGCTAACATTGATTTTTGTATTCCTTTGTTCTACAATTAGTTTATATGTGGGGATGCTTAGGCTATTTACAACAGTTTCATAAACTATTCGATTTGCTTTCTTCACGTTCGAGTCGCTTGCTTTCAATCTTTTTAAATAACTAGCTAACATTTGTAGGTTTTTATGCCTTCCTTGCTCTTCTCTGCTGTGAAGCGATCCTCAAACACAAACACTTACAAACCAACACAAATCAATGAATCAATCAAACAAACAGACAGCTTAACCGGCCAGGGGTCCTTGGAGTGGCCTTGCCTGCGGCCTGCCGCAGTTACGCTTAGACTATTTTTCGTTTTCTATATAATTTTTGGTTTATAGGTCTTAAGTTTATGCAGCTTCTCAAGTCGAACTAAGCATAATCAGTGTGTAAATAAGTCTTATGGTTTAGATTCCGTTTTTGGGTTTTCGTTCGCTTCGTTGGAAATCAAAAATGCACTCGAAAAGTGTTGAATATTCGTTAGTTTTGTTTTTCTTTTGTTATTGTAAATAGTTAAACATTTCGTAAACGGCATACAGAGAGATTCCTTAAGTTCCCATTTGAATAATCTTTATATATACCATACCATATCATATATTCATATATCATTTATAATCTTTCTTTATGCTGTTTTAGTTACCTTGATTAAAGTTTAGTTTTGGGTTTTTTTTTCAACAATTTCGTGTCTTGACAAATGCAGTTGGCTAAATGCGATCAATGGCGATTCTAGACGTTAATTTGGAACGCCTCCCTGTGGAGCTTCTGGTTGGCACGCATGCGGGGCGATGTTTGGGTTTTCGTTTTGTCGTTGGCATCGGAGAAACGCGCTGGTGGATTTATGTGGTCCTGATAGTTGGGTGGATAGTTGGATATGCTAAACGTACAGGGTTCTAATTAGACACAAAGCTAAATTACTAACCCCAAAATCATGGAGGCTGGCCGCTGGCTGGCTTACCTAAACGTGGTCTCCTCATTGTGGCTCGAATAGCCGCTGGAGCTGCGCACATGACGTTTGCTGGTTCCGGGCTTCCCGGTCTTGCGGGCCGCAAATGGAGGCTTCGATTTGCGGGTCATGCTTGTGGGTGTGGTCTCCGATGAGGACGAGGTCTCATCTTGGGTATCTGAAGCAAGCCCACATGAGACCAGGAGGGTTCAAAGGATAAAGGAGGAGGACTTACCGCGCTGGGCACGATACTTGGCGGAGTTAAGAGCGCGCGCGGACACATCATTGTCGGATTCGGAACCGAGTGTGTCATATTCTGTAATTGGTATGTGAAGCGTTAGGATTTTCCTAACTTCGGAATCTGTTGAACCTGGATTGTCCGATTCTAAAAAGTTTAGTACGATTCGATGGATTTTGTTGTTTGTTGGTTTTTCAAATGAATTCGAAATGCAAGGACACAAAACGAACGACAAATGGCAAAATGAGCGATGTTAGCGATGACAGCAATGCGTTGGGTGTTGGGTGGGGGGACGGAATGATATGAGAAACAATGGTTAAATTTTGTTCAGATCACAACTACGCTTACGACTAAAGATTTGGGCGTTTGGCAATGGCAATGAGAAACTTCAAGCAGCTGAAATCTTTCTTAGTTACCTTGGCTCTCCGAATGGGGATCGCGTAGGCGGCCGACTTTTCGCCGCACCTTCGTGTACTCCGGCTCCTTGGACTGCAAATTAAAACTTTAAGCCTCTCCAACTTTCTCTTAAGTGTTTTACTAACATGATAGCTCTCGGGCTTGACGTCGTGGTAGACAAAGGACCCGCGCACGGAGTGGTAGGGGCCGCTGTAGACATTGCCGCTGTAGGAGCTCTCGCTGTAGGTCTGCTTGTTCAGCTGGAAGGTGGCATAGGGGCAAATGTCCTCGATGTACTCATTGCCCTCGGCCTTGCCGAAGCTGCCCGAGTCGTTGGAGTTCGAGCCGCGAGGATTCGAGCTGCCAGGATTGCAACGCACTGCCAAATACTGCTGGTCGCGGTTCTGCTTGTTCTGCAGGTTGGCCAGCGAGGGCGACTCCGACATGGACGACGAGGCCAGGCGGGCCTGGTTGCTCAGTTCTGGTGAGAGAAGGCTTTGAATAACTTTGCTTAAAACGTTGCCTAGGTAAACTCACTGCGCTTGCGTAGCAGCAGAGCCGCAGCCACCAAAGCCAAGAGCATCATCAGGGACAGGCAGATGGGCAGCAGCAGCTTGAAGTTGGCATAGAACGGCAGGTCGCTCATGTGGGACACCGGGGTCGAGTGGTCGTTGGTGTACAAAACTGCAAGCAAATCAAACCATCAGCTTGGTCAGCCAGGCCCCAAGGACCAACCTACTTACCGCCCTGGGGGGACAACGTGGTGAAGTTGTAGACGGCCGTGGTGGAGCCTGCATTGTTGTGGGCAGTGACCTTCAACTGGTACTTGGTGCCGGGCACCAGATCACTGACCGTGTAGATGCGCTCGGTGGGTGGAATGTGGCTGGAGACAACATTCCAAGTGGAGCGGCCGTAGGCCCGCGACTCGATCATGAAGTAGAGAATGCCACAGCCGCCATCGCCCCAGGAGTCCAGCCAGCAGGTCACACTGGTGGAGTTGTTAGTGATCATCTGCGAGTGCTTGGGCTGGACCGGCGGATTGCCTTTGGTGTAGGAGTTGACGATGTCGCAGGGCAGCCCGGTGCCGATTTTGTTGTAGGCCGTGATGTACAATTGGTAGCGCGTGCCGCACCAGAGATTGCTGAGCAAATGGCTGTTGGTCTTGGCGTCCACCTGGAGCTCCTCCCAGTCGCCGTTGTCGCGCTTGTAGTTGATCACATACCCCAAAATAGGGCTGCCGCCGTGGCTGTTGTCCAGCCACTCCAAATGCAGGCTGTCCGTGTAGGTGTTGACCACGGTGAGGTTGGGGGCCTCCGGGGGCACCTTGACCACAATGTTGTAGACAATCTCGTCCTTGCCCCAGGTGTTCTCCACGCTGCAGGTGTAGTTGCCGGCATCGCCGGCCTGGCACTCGCGTATGTAGAGGGTCCCGTTTTTGGCTATGGTCTTGCGGGCGCTGGTCTCCATGTTCTGGCCATCCTGGCGCCAAATGGTCACTGGGCCGGGCAGGCCCACTTTGCGGCAGGGCAGCTCGAGGTGCTCTTTCCAGGGGGTGACCAGGCGCTGGCTGAAGGACACAATCCGGGCGGGCACCTTGTTGTTGGGCGGCACAGTGACCACTTGGGTTTTCTCGCCCTCGCCCATTTTGGTGGAGGCAGTCAGCCAGAATTGGTACGTGGCCGACTCCTGGCTGCGCTGGGTCTCGTGCATTTCCACGTACGGGCCGAGCTGGCGCTTGTGGGTGCCCTCCTCGCGTCCGCCCTCCAGCATCGACATGTAGAAGGTGTAGCCCGTCTGGCGGGGAGGACAAACAAAGTTACCGTTAATTGCCGCTTAATTAGCACCTGCCAAGGGGCGGCTACTTACGATGTCACCGTTGGGCAGGTCAGGCGGCAGCCAGGATATGATGATTTTCGTGCTCGACGCTGGAATCGCCTTGATTGCCTGCGGCGCCGAGGGCACTGATCCGCCGCCAAGCCCAAAACCGAAGCGAACCGAACCGAACGGGTGCGGAATAAAAATACAAAAATGCAACAATAACAACAAGTCAGCGTTTAAGTGGCCGATGGTATGAAATTGTAAACTACAACCGGCGACGAACGAGCCCCCGCCAAGGAAGGTGGAGCCGGGCCGAGGCCATGGAAAGGATAAAAAGGATGGATGACTGACTGGGTGGTGGTTGGTTGGGTTGACGGGTTGGTTGGTTGGGTTGGCTGTTTAGGGGTTTTTGGAGTTTCGAGTTTATGGAAGTGGAAATCAACGGGCTCTTGCCTCGTTGGCGTTCATTGAACTGGCGCGTTGCCGCCACTTACCGTCCTCGTGGGTGCGGCAATAAAACGGTTTTGTTTTCATTCCATCACCGACTTTGGTGTAAGCCAAAACCCACACCGTGTAGTTCGTGTATTTGCGGAGAGTCTCAATGGTGACGTATTGATTTGTTGACTTCACAACCTCGGGATCCGTTTCTGAAAAA
>JBAMCP010001588.1:0-20098 GCA_037075105.1 Lissocephala sabroskyi
GGTTGATGGGGAACTCATTGAACAGCCACTCGATGTCAAGAGGCAAATCCCCCGAACTGACCAAACAGTTCACCGACACCGAGTCCTCGAAATTGGCAGGGGTCTCGCCGAAATCAAAATGCGCGATTCTGGGGGCCACTAAACAAAACGAACTCGAGGGATTAAAGAATCGCTATGACGGTTGAAAACAAAAGCAACTTGAACTCAAAATACATTCAAAACTTTGCTGGCCCTGCTGCTGAATACCATTCACAATCAATTCCGTGGTGTAGTTGACCGAAGCTGCGTGGTTTTTCGCACGGCAACTGTACTTCCCCGCGTGGCGAGCCTGGACGCTGTCGATGCTCAGCATGCTGTTCCTTTTGCCGCCTTTGACCACATTTATTCCCGAATACGAGCTGATGCCATAGTCGTTGAAGAGCCACTCGATGTCGATGGGCAAGTCGCCGTTGGCAATGAGACAGGTGACGGAAACAGAATCCTCGACATTTGCCGGTTCTTCGCCGAAGACGAAAGGAGTGATTTTTGGGGGAACTTGTCGAGCAGGGAAAAGGGGAAAACAAGACATTTTAAAACAAAATCAAAAGAATTCTACTCTATTCTAGTCATAAGTCTGAGCAGTCCAACCGTTGACAACCAAGGCAGCCGAGAATTCGCTACTGGCTGCCCGATTCCGAGCCTTGCAGGTGTAGTTGCCCGCGTGGCCCGCGTGCACCGAGTCGATGGTCAAGACGCTGGTCCTTTTGCCGCCGCGCAGGACGGCAATGCCGGAGGCGAAATTGATGGCCTGCCCGTTGAAGAGCCACTCGATTTCAATGGGTAAATCGCCCGAGGTAATCAAACAGTTCACCGAAACGGAGTCCTCAAAATTCGAGGGAGTCTCGCCGAACTCAAAAGGCGCCAGCTTGGGCGGCGCTGAAGCAGGAATTTGAAAAAGATTGGATGAGAAAGGATGGGATCTCTAATTGAATTGGTTTTCAGGGTTAAAAACAAACAAAAATAAAAAAAAAAAAATCTTGACCGACGTTTTTCTTTCCCGTTTACCATTCACAATCAATTCCGTGGTGTAGTTGACCGAAGCTGCGTGATTTCTGGCGCGGCAACTGTACTTCCCCGCGTGGCGAGCCTGGACGTTGTCGATGCCCAAAATGCTGCTCCTTTTGCCGCCCTTAATCACAGTAATGCCCGAGTAGGAACTAATGCCATAATCATTGAACAACCACTCGATATCGATGGGCAAATCTCCACTCGAGATCAAACAGGTCACCGAGACCGAGTCCTCGACGTTTGTGGGTTCCTCGCCGAAGTCGAAGTGGGTGATTTTGGGTGGAACTTAAGTCAACAGATCAAAGACAATGTCAGGGGAGGGAAAGCAACAAAATAAGATCAAAATACTAAAAAACTACGCTTATTCTAAGATCTTGAAAGCGGCTACCGTTCACAATCAACTCGGTGGTGTAGTTGACCGAGGCGGCCAAATTTTTGGCGCGGCAGGTGTAATTCCCCACATGACTGGCATGGACATTGTCGATGCTCAGGACGCTGTTGCGTTTGCCGCCCTTCATTACCATTATCCCAGAGTACGAACTGATTCCGTAGTCGTTGAACAACCACTCGATATCGATGGGCAAATCCCCACTGGAGATCAGACAGGTCACCGACACGGAGTCCTCCACGTTTGTGGGCTCCTCGCCGAAGGTGAAGGGTGTGATTTTGGGCGGAACTTGAGGCAAGAAACGAAAAAGTTTAACAAAATTAAAGTCAACTTAGTTTCCTTAAAAAAAAAAAACACAGCAGAGTTGCATTTCCCCCTGAATACCGTTAACAATCAGCTCTGTGGTGTGGTTGACAGCAGCTGCGTGGTTTTTTGCGCGGCAACTGTACTTCCCCGCATGGCGAGCCTGGACGCTGTCGATGCTCAGGACGCTGTTGCGTTTGCCGTTCTTCATTACCGTTATGCCCGAATAAGAACTGATTCCGTAGTCATTGAACAGCCACTCAATGTCGATGGGTAAATCACCGGTGGAGATCAAGCACATGACCGACACGGAGTCCTCCACATTGGCAGGCTCCTCCCCGAAACTGAAGGCTGTGATTTTGGGGGGCACTGGGAGGAAGGGTCGGATAAAGCAAATCACAAAATCAAACTCAAATCTTCTAAGTCTAGGAAAGAAAGATTCCTCAACCGTTGACAACCAAAGCAGCCGAGTATTCACTTCCGGCTGCCCGATTCCGGGCCTTGCAGGAGTAGTTGCCCGCGTGGCCTGCATGCACCGAGTCGATGGTGAGTAGACTGGTCCTTTTGCCGCCCCTGAGGACCGCTATGCCCGAGGCATAGTTGACCGGAGCGCCTTCGAACAGCCACTCGATATCGATGGGCAGATCGCCCGAGGACACCAAACAGTTCACCGAAACGGAGTCCTCAAAGTTCGCCGGAGTCTCCCCAAAATCAAACGGCGCTATTTTCGGAGGGGCTGCAAGAAACCACAACTGTGTAGGTGTTGGGGGGAAAACTCAAAAGAAAACTTAAAACGAATCACAAATGAATCCAGGAGTACCATTCACAATCAACTCGGCCGTGTACTCGGCCGAGTCGGCATCGTTGCGAGCCTTGCAAGTGTAGTTGCCGGCATGGCCGGCATGCACGGAGTCGATGGTGAGGATGCTGGCCTTCTTGCCGCCCTTGACAATGGAGACGCCGGTGTAGGCATTGACGTGCTGGCCATTGAACAGCCAGGTGATGTCCATGGGCAGATCGCCCAAGTAGATGAGGCAATTCACCGAAACGGACTCCTCAAAGTTGACGGCATGATCGCCGAAATCGAAATGGGCAATCTTCGGGGGAACTTGGAGAGGAAGCCAGGGGAGTGGAGAAAACATAACAAAAGTAAGTGAAAGGCATGCGATTCTGTGTACCATTGACCACCAGCTCGGCCGTGTAGTTGACCGAGGTGGCCCGGTTGACGGCCACGCAGGTGTAGTTGCCGGCATGATGGCCCCGGACGTAGTCGATGGACAAGGCGCTGATCTTCTTGCCCAGCTTGACCATGGACACGTCGTAGACGTTCTCATTGATTTCGCGACCGTTGAAGAGCCAGGCGAAGCTCACAGGGAAGTCCCCGGAAGTCACCAGACACTGCACGCTGGCCGATTCGCCAAAGTTCGCAGGCTCATCGCCAAAATCGAAAGCGGAGATTTTGGGCGCCACTTGGGGAGGGGTAAGGGAAGTTAAATTATTGAAACTTTAAAAGAAACTAAATCAAAAGTGAGTAGAAAACTTCTCCCGCACCGTTGACCTTCAGCTCGGCCGTGTGGTTGACCCGGCCGGCCCGGTTCTCCGCTATGCAGGAATAGTTGCCCGCATGCTTGGCCGAGACGGCCTCGATGGTCAGCTCGTTGATGCGCTTGCCCCGCTTGGTGGTGAGGATCTCGAGGTAGTCCTCAAAGGGCTTATTGTTCAGGGTCCACGAGATATTCACCGGCAGGTCCCCGCCGGAAATCGTGCACTGGACATTCACAAATTCCCCATAGCTCATGGACTCCTCGCTGAACGAGAAGGGGCTGATTTTCGGCAGAGCTGCCCAAAAAAATAGACAAAATCTTCCAATAACAGCAAACACACACACACTCGTCACACGCTCAAGGGAGGGGGAGGGGAAAAACTATTAATCTCTACTTAAATTTAGAAACCGCGGCCCACCCACCGTTCACAATCAGCTCGGCGGAGTGCTCCGTCCGCCCGGCCGAGTTGCTGGCTATGCAGGTGAAGTTGCCGGCATGTTTGGCCTCGATGGCCTCGATCATGAGGTTGTGGATGCGCTGGCCGCGCTTCTCGGTGAAGATCTCGAGCTCCGGCAGCAGCGGATGGCGGTTGAGGGTCCAGATCACCGAGACGGGCAGATCGCCGCCCGAAATCGTGCAGTGGACCGACACAGGCTCCCCGAAATTCATTGGCTCCGAGCCAAACGAGAAGGGAGTGATTTTGGGTGGCACTGGGGAAATGGCAAGCTAACTTAAAAACCAAGCAAATCATAAAGAAAACTTTTTTGTGGGTCAAAGCAGACCAACCGTTCACAATCAGCCTGGCCGAGTGGGCGGTCAGGCCGGCCTTGTTCTGGGCATGGCAGGAGTAGAAGCCCGCGTGGTGGGCCGAGACGGACTCAATGGACAGAACATTGATCCGCTTCCCAATCCGCGAGAAGGAGATGTCATGGTAGCTGTCGATGGTGGCGTTGTTCAGCAGCCAGGTCACATTGATGGGCAGATCCCCGCCCAGAATAGTGCACTGGACCGAGGCCGGCTCGCCGTAGTTCAGCGGCTCCTCGCCAAAGTCAAAGGGCGCGATTTTTGGGGCCACTTCAAAAAAAAACAACAAGAACTTCAATTTTGCAACCCTCAAATCCAGACAACCTGACAACCAGTTAGCCGGGGATTAGTAGAATGAAAAGCCAGCGGATTAGCTCGTTAGACCAAAACCTGAAGTGGGTTAGGTTTACTCTACTGGGAGGGAGGATTTGAATACCATTGACAGTGAGATCAACGCTGAAGCTGGAGGTGCCGGCTGAGTTGCTGGCCAGGCAAGTGTAGGTGCCCGTGTGGGCGGGACTGGCGCTGGGAATGGACAGCATGCTGGTCTTGGCGCTGATGCGGTTGGTGCGCATCTGCGGGTTCAGCGGGCCAGCGTCGCTGGGGGAGCGCTCGAAGCTCCAGTGGATCTTAATGGGGCGATCGCCCTTCTGGATCTGGCAGAACAAATCGATCGAGTCGCCGGTGTTGATCAGATCGTCGTAGGCAAAGGGCACAATCTGCGGCAGGACTAACCACAGGGAAGGAATAAAAAAAAAAAACAAAACAATAAAAGAAAATAGAATTTTTGATCCCCTGATCACCGTTGACTTTCAGGTCGGCCGTGTAGCTGCTTTCGCCGGCCCGATTGCGGGCCCGGCAGGTGTAGGCCCCCCGATGCTCGGCCGCAATGTAGTCGATGTTCAGGGTGCTGGACTTGGAGGACATGCGGCCGATGACCACGTCCAGGTCGCCGCTGACCAGGGAGCGGTTGTTGTGGGCCCAGGTGATGTTGATCGGCAGATCGCCCTTGATCACCGTGCACTGAATGCCCATTGTCTCGCCCGAGTTGGAGGCCTCGTCGCCAAAGTCAAAGGGTCGGATTTGCGGCGGCACTGAGCGCCGGGAAAAGGACAAAAATCAAACAACCAAAATCAGCAAAAATCTCTAAACAATTTTCCATTAACCGTTGACAATCAGCTCAGCCGTCTGCTCGGCCATCCCAGCCGCATTGCTGGCTATGCATTTGAACAGCCCGCGGTGATGGCCGCTGATCGAGTCGATGCTCAGCGAGCTGAGCTTCGGGGACATTTTGATAATCCTTATGCCCGCATGCTCGTTGGTAATAAGCTGCCCGTTCAGCGTCCAGTGCAGCTGGAGCGGCGTGTCCCCCTTGAAGACCATGCACTGGACGGCAGTGCTGTCGCCGTAGTTCGACGGCTCCTCGCCGAAGCCAAAGGGCATCACTTGGGGGGGCACTGACAAATCACAAATCTATTAACTCAACTGTGCACAGTGCTCCAACACACACAAACACACACACACACACACACACACAGACAGGCAGTGAGGGGGGGAGGAGAAAGGCAAACCAACCGTTGACCTGCAGCTCGGCGATGTGCTCACTGGTCCCGGCCTGGTTGCTGGCCGTGCACTTGTAGATCCCGCGATGGTAGCCGTTCAAAGAGTCCACGTTGAGGGAGGAGGTCCTTTTGTTCAGCCTGAGAATGGTGAAACCACGCTCGCCGTTCACAATGGGAGCCGAGTTGAGGGACCAGCGGATCTCCAAGGGCAAATCGCCCTTGGGCACCACGCAATTGGCGCTGGCAATGTCGCCCACATCGGCCGCATCCTCGCCAAAGGAGAAGGGCAAAACCTGCGGCGGCACTACCGTGGGGGGCTTGGGTTACAAATCAAAATCAAAGCAACTTAAATAACCAAAAAAACGCGATCTACCCCCACCAACCGTTGACATGGAGCTCGGCGCTGTGCTCGGCGCTGCCGGCCTTGTTGGTGGCTATGCATTTGTAGAGGCCGCGGTGGCGGGCCTGGAGGGCCTCGATGCTGAGGGAGCTGGTGCGGGGGTTGAGGCGGGAGAGGGAGAAGCCGTGCTCGCCGTTGATAATCGGAGCGGAGTTCAAGGTCCAGCGGATTTCCAGGGGCAAATCGCCTTTGGGGATCAGGCAAAAAACGCCGGCGATTTCACCGGTGTTGGCCGGCTCGGCTCCAAAGTCAAAGGGTTGAATTTGCGGGACAACTTTTAGCCAGGACAAGGACAGAAAATAAAAAACAAACGGAAATTAAAATCAAGCAAAATAATCGCTAAATCGCACCGTTCACTTCCAGGACAGCCACGTACTCCGCGAAGCCTGCCGAGTTGTTGGCCAGGCACTTGTAGCTGCCGCGGTGCATGGCCTCCAGGGAGTCGACGTTCAAGGACGACGTCCGCTTGTTCAGCCTGACGATCGTGAAGCCCAACTCCCCGTTGACTATCAATGCCGAGTTCAGGGTCCAGTAAATGTCCAAGGGCAGATCGCCCTTCGGCACCACACAATTCACGCTGGCCACCTCGCCACGGTTCAGGGGCTCGTCGCCAAAGCCAAAGGCACTAATCTGGGGGGCCACTGAGGGGCAGAAGACACTGCGATCAATTGGGGGAACAAGAAACCTAGGGAGCTTCAGGGTCTCAGAGTTCCTAACACAGTTCTGCTTTCAATTGGGAGTGGTTTCAACTTGAAGAAGATCAGTAATCTCTGGAGAAACTAAGGGTCATAAAGTTTAGAGGAGGCCACTCTTGGATCTTAAAAAGGAAAAGTTTGGAAGTCACATCAAATGGAATGAAAAACCTAGAAGAGGAAATCTTGGAAGAGGTAGAAACTTTCATTTTTTTGGCTTCTTTTGGGGAGGCCTTTCTTGGGTTTTTAAGAGCAAAGATCGAAAGTCAAGTTAAATGGAATCAGAGATCTAAAAGAGGAAATCTTGAAAGTGATAAAAACTTTCTTTATTTGCTTCTTTTGGGGGCTAACTTGAGCGTAAATGGGTTGTATTTTGGTAGAGATCAGGACAAGGCAAGTGGAGAGAATCTTCCCAGAAGTGGATCAACTGCTACCGCCACCTATCGATTTATTTTAGAGGCTCGAAACAAATCAAAGGCCAAACGATCTTCTCACACGCTCAACGCCACAACACCGAATGATCTACAAGCAAGGTTAGTAATTCTACCGGAGAAAGCTAGACAGAGCGATAGAGAATGCTCCTTGGGATACAAAAGCTTGAGATGGACGCACCATTGACCTTGAGGTCGCTGGCATAGGCGGCCAGCCCGGCCGAGTTGCTGGCCAGGCAGCTGTAGACCCCGCGGTGCTTGGCCTCCAGCGAGTCCACAGCCAAATAGCTGGTCCGACTATTGAGCTGGACAACTGTGAATCCATCCTGGCCGGCGGTGATGGGCTGGCCGTTGAGCGTCCATTGCATGGCCAGCGGCAGGTCGCCCTTAAGGACCACGCAGTTGAGGCCCAAAATGTCGCCCATGTTGAAGACTTCGCCGCCGAAATTGAAGGGCAAAATGTGGGGAGGCACTAAAGGACCAAAACGAAAACCAAAACTTAACAAAAACAACTAAAAACGAGCGGCTACCGTTGACTTTCAGCTCGGAGCTGGTAAAACTCGAGCCCGCCTTGTTCTCGGCTATGCAGCGGAAGCTGCCCCGATGGAATTCCTCGACGGCCGCAATGTTGAGGACGCTGGTCTTGGGGGACAGCTTGAGGATGGTGATGCCCTCCTCGCCGTTGATGATGGGCCGCGAGTTCAGCGTCCACTTGATGGTGATGGGCACGTCCCCCTTCTGGACCATGCACTGGACGCCGGCATTCTCGCCGGTGTTCACCGGCTCCTCGCCAAACGAGAACGGGGCAATTGCGGGCGGCACTTTAGTCGCCCAAGGAAGGCAAGGGAGTTGAGGGTAAAGGAAAGTGTAAGAATGAAAATCAAAAGGAAAACTCTGAGAAATCGCGGACAACCGTTGACAGCCAGCGTGGCCGACTGCTTGGTGACCCCGGCATTGTTGGTGGCCACGCAGGTGAAGTTGCCGGCATGGCGGGCCCGGACGGACTCGATGCTAAGGACGCTGATCCTCTGGTTGTTTCTGGTGACCATCACGCCGTCGTTGGTGAACACCCGGCCCCCGTTCTTGGTCCAGGCAATGTCCAGGGGCAGGTCCCCCTTATTCACCGTGCAATGGGCGGAAACCATGTCCAGTTCGTTGATGCTCTCCTGGCCGAAGTCGAAGTGCACGATTTGGGGCAGGACTATGATACACAGAGGAGGGGACGAATGGAGAAAATCAAAAGGAAATCAACTCAAGCGAAATCTAATCTTGAAATTTCTTCAACCATTGACGGCCAGCATGGCCGACTGGCGGACGGCGCCGGCATTGTTGGTGGCCACGCAGGTGAAGTTGCCGGCATGGCGAGCCCGGACGGACTCGATGCTGAGGACACTGAGCCGCTGGCTGTTGCGGGTGACAATGAGGCCGTCGTTGGTGTAGACCCTCCCGCCGTTCTTGGTCCAGTAAATGTCGACGGGCAGGTCGCCCTTATTGACCGTGCAGGAGGCCGAGACCATGTCCAGTTCGTTGATGCTCTCCTCCCCGAAATCGAAGGGCACCACTTGGGGCAGCACTGGGCAAGGGATCAAGGGTAGAGGAGATTAACCAAAGCAAAAAAACAACCAAAAAGACAGACAGAAGATTCCTAAGCTCCAACCATTGACAGCCAAAATGGTCCAATGCCGCGTCTCGCCGGCATTGTTGGTGGCCACGCAGCTGTAGTTGCCGGCATGTCGGGCCCGGACGGACTCGATGCTGAGGACACTCATCCGAGTGCTGGTCTTGGTGACCACAATGCCGTCGTTGGTGTAGACCCGCCCGCCGTTCTTCGTCCAGGTCACATCGATGGGCAGGTCGCCCTTATTGACCGTGCAGGAGGCCGAGACCATGTCCAGTTCATTGACGCTCTCCTCGCCGAAGTCGAAGGGCACGATTTGGGGCAACACTTGAGGCAAAAGGCAGGGAAGGCAAACAAAAACTTTAAGAAACCCAGAGACACGCAGGAACACAAAGAACGAGCAAAATGAGCACCGTTGACACGCAGATCCGCCGTGTGGTAGACGACGCCGGCCGAGTTCCGGGCCACGCAGGTGTAGTTGGCCCGGTGGCGGGCATGGACGGACTCGATGCTGAGCATGCTGATCCTCTGGGTGGTCTTGGTGATGAGAATGCCGTCGTTGGACATGAGCCGGCCGACGCCGGTCTTCGGCTCGGGGGCTGTGGTCCAGTACAGCTCGAGGGGCAGGTCGCCCTTATTCACCGTGCAGGTGGCGGAGACCATGTCGTTCATGTTGATGGTCTCCTCGCCGAAATCGAAGGGCACAATTTGGGGTGGGACTGCCAATCATTCATTCATTCAGTAGACAACGACGACGAAGAACCCGCCCGTGTAAAATTGGGCACTGAGGATTTTTCAGTGCAAGGAAAGAAACTGGCAACTTACCCATGACTTGGACTTCCAGGGAGCCGCGGGCCGAGTAGCCTTCAGCGTTCTTGGCCACGCACGTGTAGGTGGCCTGGTCCGAGTTCCTCTCCACGTTCTCAATGATCAAAGTTCCATTGGCAAAGACCTTCTGCTTGCGGTTGATGGGCAAGGCGCGGTTGTCTAAAAATCCTTACATCAAAATATAACTTAAGAAAAGATTTAGGATCACTCACCGCGCTCCCAGACAATCGAGTCGATGGGGTAGCCAGCCACCGGGCAGGTGACCATCAAAGTCTCGCCTGCCACAATGGCCTTCTTTTCCATCTGACGGATGTACGGCAGCCCGTAGACATTCAGCTTGGCCGAGTGCTCAGCCACGCCCACCTTGCTCTTGGCAATGCACTTGTACAGCCCACCATCGTTGGCATGGACCGAGGTGATGTTCAGATAGCTGACCACATCCCCATTGACGGTGACGTACTGGCCGACTTGGTAGCGATCGTTGTTGGCAATCTTCTTGCCGTCCAGCTCCCAGGAGATCTCGGGGGTGGGATTACCACCGGCCACGCACTTGAGGAACACACTGGGTCCGGGCTCCATGGTCTCCTCCTGGAAGGCCTGGCGTATGACGGGGGGATCGAAGCGGCCGCCCAACTTCAGCTCGGCGCTGGCCTCGGCCGACTCCTGGTCGTTGCGGACGAAGCACTGGTACATGCCCTTGTCCTCCTTCTTGACGGACTCGATGCGCAGGACGGGGTCGCTGTGGCCGATGGCCTTGCCGTCCTTCATCCAGCTGACGGTCTTGATGGGATTGCCGGTGTACTGGCAGGTGAAGACGGCGGGCCGTCCGAAGTCCACGGTCTGGGTGGGTGGGTCGATTTTGGCCGACAAGGGGGCGGTGACGGTTAAGACGGTTTCCACGCTCTCACCGCCCACGGAGTTGTTCACAACGCAGAGATACTTGCCGGAGTCGTCGACCACGGCGTCCTTGATGATCAGAGTGCCGGAGACTTGCTTGACGCGGTCGTTGAGGACCACCGCCTGCTTGCGGGTGGTGCCCTCGATGAATTTGTACCACCTGCAAGGAGAGGAGGTGATGAGTGGACGGTGTTCGCTGGCGCAGGGTTGAGAGGGCCCCAGAAACGAGCAAATGGCCGGCATATCCTTCGAGTTTGGAGACTGCTGTCAAATCCAACTTACCTCATCGTCTGGAGGGGAAAGATTCGCCTGGCTACTCACCTTGTTTTGCGGGCAGTTGCTCGTTTCGGGCGCCAATTCAGGGGGGGTCGTCCTAGCTTTCAAAGATGGGATTCCCGCTAAAAGGACACAAAAGACGCTCGAAGCTTTACCTAAAGGCGGGCATGGGATAGGCCTGGCCCTGGCAGAGTATGGAGAACTCCTGGCCCACCCGCTGGGTCTGCTCCTGCAGGCGCCCACCCGAAACTGTGGGGGCCACGCTGCCAATCGGCTCTAAAACACAACCAAGGATAAGAATCGAGGAAAACTAAACTGCCTGACAGTTGGGAGCAGGACCGCCTCCACTAACCTTATGAAGGGCACGGGAAAGGCCTGAGCCTGGCAGAGCAAAGCGAAGCTGGTGGAAATTTCCTTGACGAACAGGAAACTCTTCGACTCCCCGGAAAACGTGGGAGCCTTGGCCCCCACGGGTTCTACAAAGGACACAACAAATTCGAGTTAAAAAGAAGCCACTAAACTGCCGTCAACTGCCTGAGGGTTGGGGGTTTTCCCGGTCTACCTGATCAAGGGCACGGGATATGCCTGAGCCTGGCAGAGCAAAGCGAAGCTCTGGCCATAAAAACGGACGAATGTGTAGCTTTTCATGTCGGAAGCGAACGTGGGTCCCTTGGCGCTCACGGGCTCTAAAAACAACCAGAAAAGAAAACTTAAATTAGCTGTGACTTCTCCTCCACTAACCTAATGAGGGGCACCGGAAAGGCCTGAGCCTGGCAGAGCAGAGCGAAACTCTGGCCCACACCGCGAGTGTAGGAAAAGATATTCGAGTCCGTGGAGAAAGTCGGCGCCTTGGCGCCCACGGGCTCTAAAGGAATCGGGAAAATCCCATTAACTTAAAGAAAGGAAAACTGCCAATTGATGTTGGGATGGGGCTACCTGATGATGGGCACTGGATAGGCTTGGGCCTGGCAGAGCAGGACTACATCCCCAGCCTGCTGGCCAAGGAGACTTGAGATCTTCGAGACGCTGGCAAAGGTAGGCGCCTTGGCCCCCACGGGCTCTGGAAATGGACGGTCAGGGTTACCTTACTTTCTATAGGGGAAAGGGGGAAAACTGCCTGAATGTGGGGCTACCTCATGGCGGGCACGGGAAAGGCCTGAGCCTGGCAGAGCAGAGCGAAGCTTTGGCCCACCGACCGCGTGTAGGAGAAGGAATTCGAGTCGGTCGAGAAGGTGGGCGCCCGGGCGCCAATGGGCTCTGTGGAAATCAATCAAATTAAAGGATCGGTGGATTAGAAACTGCCTGAATTTGATGGGTTAGGATCTCTACCTCATAGAGGGCACCGGGAAAGCCTGAGCCTGGCAGAGCAGAGCGAAGCTTTGGCCCACCGACCGAGCATACGAAAAGGAATTGTAATCGCTGGAAAATGTGGGCGCCCGGGCGCCAATCGGCTCTGCGAAGAGAAAGAGGATTTGAGTCAAGAACCTAAACAACTGAAAGCTGCCTGAAGGACGCCCTGAAATTACCTAAAAACCGGCACCGGAAACCCCTGAGCCTCGCAGGTGAGGGCCAAGGTGGCCGTCTGCGGGCTGTGGATGGTAAAAGTCGAGGCCACGCTGGGGAAACTGGGAGCCTTAAAGCCCACAGGCTCTACAAAAAGAGTATTACTAGGGTCGTTGATTTTTAAAGGCCCTGAATGTTGGCTGGGTTACCTGAAAACCGGCACGGGAAAGGCCTGAGCCTGGCAGAGCATGGCAAAGGTGCCGCCCAAGGGGACCTGCTGCTGGAAGGTCTGCACTCCCGAGGGCACTGCTGGGGCCTTGGAGCCAATGGGTTCTACGAAAAGAGTCGAGGGTTAACGAAAACTGCCCTGAATGCTGGTTGGACTTTTGTACTTCGACAGTAAATAGAAAACTGACTGGGAAGTGAACTCGCCGTGAACCCTGAACCCGACCTAGGCCCTGACCCAATGACCTCGCCGAACTCGCGGCCCAAGTAAAAGCAAAAGACGCTCGCCCCGTGCCACTGACCTGCGCAGAGCATCCGCCGGGCAACAAGTGGCGCCGCCAATTGAAAGTCATCCAGCGACCTCGACATTCAAAGTGCCCGAAACCCAACCACTCGCCGCGCTGACCCAGAAACGTGAGCCGCGGCCGGCGTGCGAGCGAGACGGCTGCGATCCACAGAACGAGCGCCGCGCGCTGAGGGGCAAATGTTTGGGAAATTTATGTGGATCGCGCGCCTGCGCAGTCGGCGAGAGCGCGCCAGAGAGCGAGGCATGTGGAACCGGTTGTGGAACCAGCTGACTTTGTTTGTTTACAAAACGGAACTCGCCGGCTCTCTCGTTTTATAGCCTGGCTGGCGGGCTGTCGGGCAGTTTACGGTTTGTTTACATAGCTTACTTTTTATGTAGGCTCCGCCCCCCCAACAGGACTTGTTTGGCTTTTGTGTGGGGCGATTATTTACGTGCCCGGCGGAGCGCCGGCTGGGATGCGTATCTTTGTATCTGTGGGTCGCGTGCGTGCGGGGATTTCATGAATGAACTGCTGGAAAAGCCTCGGGTTTGTGGGGGGTCAAAGTTCACCTGCTTATCGGCACCGGATAGGCCTGCGCCGGGCAAAGCAGCACCACATCAATGCCCTGTCGCCTTTCAATTCCCGACCATTTCGTGTCCACCGAAAGCGTTGGCGCCTTTGCCGATATGGGCTCTTAAAAAAAGACAGGGGCTCTTTTAAAAATAGAAATATTAACAACCTGAATGCCGGCATGGGATACCCTTGGGCGGGGCAAAACAAAGCCAAATTGGTGGCCAGTCGCCGCTCGATCCACTGCCGGCGAATGTCATTGGACAGCAGCGTGGGGGCCTTGCCGCCCACAGGCTCTAAATAAAGAAAATCCTTATCAGTTGTTCCCTAACATTCCCGCCTGAATGTTGGTCATAATTCCGGTGGCTTACCGGAAGTTGGGCGCCGGTTAACCCTGAGCCGGACAAAGCAAAGAAATGGCATGGGATTCCCGGAGTTCCAGGGGCTTCTGCACCAGGGCGGGGGTCCTGGGCGCCGTGCTAGAAATGGGTTCTATAAGGGTCCCAAACATTAGTAGACGGAAGTAAAATAAGCCTAATGCTGGCCTAGGGATACTCGGTTGCTCTGATTTACCTAAAACTGGGCGCCGGATAACCCTGAGCCGGACAAAGCAGGGAAATATCCGAGCCCCTGAGCAGCTCGAAGGGTTTGCTCATAATCGATGGGATCCGCGGGACTGTGCTTGAAACGGGCTCTGAAAACCCCAACACACTATTAATTAACTTTCTATTTGATCTAGAAAACTGCCGAATGGAGGGAGCTTTACCTAAAACTGGGCGCCGGATAACCCTGAGCTGGGCATAGAATCGCCACGGCTGCGTGAGACTCTACCACGTTGGGTTTGTAGGTGAGGGCATTGATCTTGGGTGGGCTGCTGGCAATGGGCTCTAAAAATCAATGGAGCGAATCAGTAAAGCTACGGATAAGAACTGCCTGAATGCGGATAAGCTTCAACAATTATCCGAATGGGTTGATATGCTCCGCTTACCGGAAACTTGGAGCCGGATAACCCTGAGCCGGACAGAGTATAGAAATACTGGATAAACCAGCCACAACCAGCGGGCGGGACTGCAAGGGAGGTACCTTCGGGGCGGTACTCGAAACAGGCTCTGCAATAACCACGAAAAGTTCAAAAACAAATTTGAAATAAGCAACCTGAATGCTGGGGTTCTTATCCCTACAAAGCCTGAGCCACGGATAACTACGGATAGCTATCGAAAGACAGCCTCTCACTTGGGCTTACCGAAAAGCCGGCACCGGATAACCCTGAGCCGGGCACATAATGGCCACTGTGGCGGATAATCGAACGTATTCAATGTTTGTTTTTTGAATCAGCGCCACACGCGGAGCGGCCCCGCTGATGGGCTCTGAAAGGAGGACAATCAGATCAAGAATCTGCTGGGAAACAACTGCCTGAATGCTGGGCGAAGTTACCTAAACACGGGCACCGGAAAGGCCTGAGCAGGACAGAGCAAAGTGATGCTGCCTGCCAAGGGCACATCAAGGTTGCGGGTCTTGTCGCCGGAGGTCAAACGAGGACCCACACTGCCCACGGGCTCTACGAAAGAAGAATTCACAATGTTTATGGGGACTTAAATTCCCTGCCTGACTGCCTGAAGGTGGTGGGGATTACCTAAAAACCGGCACCGGATAAGCCTGGCCAGGGCAGAAGAGCACGAAGCTCTCGCCCAAAAGGGCCTCGGCGTTCTTGAGACGGTTCTCTACGCTGATCTTGGGGGCCACACTGCCCACGGGTTCTAGGGGGAAAAATCGAATGGATCTTAAGAGTTTTCTACACGGAGACTTTGAAAACTGCCAGTTCGTTGGGTTGGGGTTGGATTTACCTATAAGAAGGCACCGGATAAGACTGCGCGGGACAGAAAATACTCAGTTGCTGGTGGAGGGGCACCTCAGCATCCTTGCGACGCTCACCAATGCTGACTTTTGGGGGCACACTGCCCACGGGCTCTAAAATGAACAAACGAATCAAAGAACGAATCAACCGCCCGTCAAAACAAAAGGACAGAGGACACTTAAGCCCAAAGTTTGCCAACAACCAGAAAAACAATCCCCACAACTTTGCCGAGCAACAGTTTGCACGAACGGGTTAAAGTTAATTATATTTTGGCATCAATGAGGCTTGAAAGACTTTGTCATGGCCGATTTGTAATTGGAAAACTTTGCCCGGCCCGCCGTACCTATAAAAGGGAACCGGATACGCCTGCGCCGGGCAGAAGAGGGCGATGATTCCGCCCCGTCGGCTGCTATCGCGGGTGAGGCCGTCTTGTTTATTAACCCGCGGCGCCACACTCGCCACCGGCTCTGCGAATCAGAAAAAAACTCAACCCCACCGACTTCGCAACTCCTCAACTGCCCAGCGAATGTTGGTCTTCAGTTCTCTCGACTTAACTAACCTATACGCGGGCACTGGGTAGGACTGGGCGGGGCACTGGAGGGCTGTAGGACCACCAAGAGCCACACGCTCATGGCTGAATTCGTCCTTGTGGGACACGCGGGGGGCCACACTGCCAATCGGTTCTGCAAGGAGGGGGGAAGCAGTTTTAAAATGGGTCCGGGGCTTGGGTTCCTGCCTGAATGAGGGGAGGGTACCTGTAGGCCGGCATGGGAAACGATTGAGCTGGACAGAGCAAAGCCAAAGGCTGCTGGGATTGGGCCAGGAATATGCCCGCCTTGTCTTTAATCTCCACTTTGGGGGGCACCGAGCCGACGGGCTCTGCAAAAGGCAAAGCGATTTAGAAGCGTAAATTCACTGCCAGTGTTGGTCTAGGGAACCTTAAAAAATCCCAAACAATCCCTACCTAAAGGCCGGCATAGGATATCCTTGGGCAGGGCAGACCAAACTGAGGGAATTCCCTTCCCGGATTATAGAGACTTTGATTTTATCATTGAGATCCACTTTGGGAGCCACCGAGCCGACGGGTTCTAAAAGAAGTTCAAGGAACTCATTGAAAATAAGCTAAGGATCACTGCCAGGATGTTGGAATTACCTAAAAGCAGGCATAGGGTAGCCCTGGGCCGGGCAAAGCAAACTCAGCGAGGAACTCGAAGACTTTGAAGAAAATTTCAATTTGTCATTCATATCGACCTTCGGAGCCACCGAGCCCACGGGTTCTAAGAAAAGGATAAAAAGCTAGAAAACTGCTTGAATTATCCCTACCTAAAAGCCGGCATAGGGTATCCTTGGGCTGGGCAAATCAAACTGAAAGGCCTGCCCCGCCTCTCCAGGGAGATCGTGAGTTTCTCCTTCAAATCAACTTTCGGGGCCACCGATCCTATGGGCTCTAAAAAAAGGCATATAGAGGAGGATTTCCCTTAATGCTGAATGCCTGCCTGAATGGGTTTGGGTTTGAGTATCTAAAAGCCGGCATGGGATATCCCTGGGCCTTGCAGAAGAGATTCAAGGAGGCTGCCGATTTCTTGATCGCGAAATCCATTTTGTCGTGCATGTCCACTTTGGGGCCCACCGAGCCGACGGGTTCTAAACAAGAATCATCGATTATCCTAAGGAAACCCTAAAGAAAACTGCCTGATTGTTGGCCCTGTCACTGACCTATAGGCCGGCATGGGATACGACTGAGCCGGGCAGAGCAGGCTGAGCGCCTGACCGCGTGGCTTATCCAGCCAGGTGATGCGATCCTTGACATCGACCTTGGGGGCCACGCTGCCCACGGGCTCTGGAAAGGAAAAGGTCGCTAAAGGCGCTGACTCCCCCGAAGGAAAACTGCCTGAACTGGGGAAGGAGGCTCACCTGGCAGCGGGCACAGGATACGACTGAGCCGGGCAAAGCAAACTGAGCGAATGGCCGCCTGGCTTGTCCACCCATTTGATGCGGTCATTGGGATCGACTTTGGGGGCCACGCTGCCCACGGGCTCTGCAAGGCAAGCGGGTCAAATCAAAGGGAATTGGAGCCTAAGAAACTGCCTGAAAACTGGGATCCCTGCCGCTTACCTAAAAGCAGGCACAGGATACGACTGGGCTGGGCAAACTATGGCGAGACTTTGACGCAAAGCAACGCGGGCGTAGTTAATTTCGTCCTTGATGTCGACTTTGGGGGCCACCGAGCCCACAGGCTCTAGAAACGGAAAGGGCACGGGGTTAGCCTAAACCTGAATGAGGGGCCAAAGGACCTGACCAAGATCTCTTTACCTAAATGCTGGCATTGGGTACGACTGGGCGGGGCAAATGAGTGCCTTGGAGGAGCCCCAACGGGTCCTGGCGAAGGTGAATTCGTCGCGGGCATCCACCTTCGGGGCCACCGAGCCCACGGGCTCTAAAAATGCAACTCAGTTAAAGGACATACGGAAAAACCTAAACCTGAATGTTGGAATTGCTCAACCGACCTGACAACTGGCACAGGATACGCCTGGCCAGGGCACTGCATGGAGTAGTCCTCGGCCAAGGCCACTTGCAGGACTTGAAACTTGTCATGCAGATTTGTCACCTTCGGCGGCACCGACCCAATCGGCTCTGCAAGGCAAACAAGAAGTCATTGAAGCAGGGGAACCCTAAAACCGCCTGAAGGATGGGAAAACTAACCGAACCACGGGAACCGGGTAAGCCTGGCCAGGACATTGCATGGCGAAATTGCTGCCCAACTTCACCAGCATCAACTGGAATTTGTCGTTGATGTTGTTGATTTTCGGCGGCACCGAGCCAATGGGTTCTAAAAAAAACCAACCCCGAGAATTTAGATTTCTGCCTCAACGAAACTGGAAACTGCCTGAGGTTACCTGTTGGAGGGCACGGGAAAGGCCTGGCCAGGACACTGCATGGCGTAGGAGGAGTCCCTTTCGACCTCCATGGTGCGCACTTTCTCCAGCAGATTCAGCTTGGGAGGCACTGAACCCACGGGCTCTAAAAGGGACAAGGAGGGGTGAGCCAAACTGCCTGAATGCCTACCTATAGACTGGAATGGGGTACGACTGGGCCGGGCACTTGAGGCTGAGGCTGAGGCCTATGAAGCCTCGGGCATTGGCGACCTCGTCGTCTATGCTGACCTTGGGCGGGACACTGCCGATGGGCTCTGCAAGAGTTCCAAGAACAAAGGCTACAATGGATCCTACCTATAGGCCGGAATGGGGTACGACTGGGCCGGGCATTTGAGGCTGAAACTCGAGCCCTCAATTGTGCGGGCGCTGGACAATTCGTCGGCCATGCCGACCTTGGGCGGGACACTGCCGATGGGCTCTGAAAGCAGAGAGGTCGGTGGGTGAGTGGCTGGGTTGGCTACCTGTGGGCGGGCATGGGGTACGACTGGGCGGGGCACAGCAGGGCGAAGCCTATGCTCTGGGGTATTTCGCGGGTCTGCAGTTTGTCCTGCACGTTTATCTTGGGCTTCACCGAACCCACAGGCTCTGAAAACAATATAACCATCAGCTGACTTCCCCAGAAAACTACCTGAAGGCCGGCGTGGGATAGGACTGGGCCAGGCAAAGCAAAGCGTAGGTCCTGTGCAGCTCGACGTCAATGAATTGATGCTTGTCCTGCACATTCACCTTGGGCCGGACACTGCCCACGGGCTCTGAAAGCATCGGGTTGGGTTACTGGACGGACCCTAAACTCTGGCTTGAATGTTGGTTGAGGATTAACCTGCTTACTTGAAAACTGGCATGGGAAAGGACTGCACAGGGCACTGAATATTAAAGGAGACGCCGGTGGAAACCTGCATCATCCTGAAGCGTTCGAGGAAGTTGAGTTTAGGGGCCACACTGCCCACGGGTTCTAAAAAAGGACGAAGGTTAGCCACGCGAAGTCGCAGGCCCTTGAAAACTGACTGAGGGGGTAGGACAAACTTTACCTATAGACAGGCTGGGGGTAGGCCTGGGCGGGGCAGAGGAGACTCAGACTTTGGCTATGCTTGACCTTCACATGCTTGAGGTCGTCGGCATTGGTGATTTTGGGACTCACACTGCCAATGGGCTCTGAAGAACAAGGAAATCAATCAGTCTTATGAGCTAAGGGACCTGGCACTTGAAAACTGCCTGGATTACCTATAGAAAGGCTGGGGATAGCCTTGGGCAGGACACAGCAGGCTCAAATCCAAAGAACTACGGCCCTTGATATGCTTGAAGTCATCCCCTGAATTGATTTTGGGGCTCACGCTGCCCACGGGCTCTACAAGAGAGAACGTCTCAGGAAATCCTCGGGAACCTACAGAAAACTGCCTGAAGAGGACCTCTCACCTATAAACCGGCACTGGGTAGGCCTGGGCGGGGCAAAGGACTGTCACCGTCTTCGAGAGGCCCACCCGCATGAGTGTGATGTGCTCCTGGTTGGCATTGCCATTCAGCTGGGGACTGACGCTGGCCACGGGCTCTAAATCGAAAGGCAGACTGTCTATGAAAAACTGAAAGCTAAAGGCACCTAAATGTTGGGCGGGTTTACCTAGAAAAGGGCACCGGGTAGGCCTGGGCAGGGCAGAGCAAAGTGGCGCTTCGTTTCAGCTGAACTTTCACGATTCGCGACTCGTCGCCGCTGGTCAGGCGAGGGGCCACACTGGCCACGGGTTCTAGAGAAGGAAGTTAACCCAAACATCCCGTTAGTCTTTGCCTATGCTGGGAAGGGTCTTACCTAAACACCGGAATAGGGTAGGACTGGGCTGGGCAGAGCAGTGTGATTGGCTGCCGGGAAGGACTCTGCACGACTTTGATGTCATTGCCCGAGAGCAGGCGCGGCCCGACACTGGCAATGGGCTCTTGAAA
>JBAMCP010001589.1:0-20083 GCA_037075105.1 Lissocephala sabroskyi
TTCAAATCCGTCGAGCCGTTTACGATTCTATAAAGGTCAAAAAATAACGTGATTACATTCATTTTTATATAATAGATAAATTCCATCGTCTGTGGTCTTAAAAATAAAAGCTAAAAGTATTGGAAAGATCTTTAAAATCCTTTAAAAGAGAAATTTCTTTAATATATTTTTTTTTTTCATTACTGTCATTTTTATAGAAACTGAATGTTTCTTGAGATCTTTCTTAGACTATAAAGTCAAAGTCTTTGATCTCATATGAAGTGCTTAAAGAACTTGAAAGATCTATTTAATCCTTATTCTATATATAGATAACTTCTTAATAAACACTCTTCACATTGATGTTTTTTTATATAGGAACTATATTCTTTTGCTTATTAAGGTTCATAAGGAATATAACATTCTTAAGCCCATTAATAAACAACGGAAAGGCCCCCACAGATGGTCTGACAACAGTCGCTAAGAATACCAGAATCTTAAGGAAATATCAGAAATTAGAATAGCATCCTGAGAACTTTTAAAATTGATCTCTTTAGATGAATTTTCTATTTCTAACAAATCCAAACCAATAGTTCTCCCAAAGCTTATTATATATTCTTTATATACGATTAATAGGATCCAAAGATAATTTGAACTTCATCTCTTCAGGTGACTTTTTCTATTCCTAACAAATCCCAACCAATACATAGTTCCTCAAAACCTTATACACAGTCTCACAAAAAAGCTGATCCTAAGTAAACTGAATCCCGTCCTACCTATATAAGTCTCATATTAATTTCTAATCTCACTATATTCCCTAAACTTTTATCGAAATTTTCTCTCCCCTCTCCATGGATAAAGTCTCGAGAGTCTCGACTTTCCCTGCTTGGTCTACATTTCCCCCTTAAGATCTCATCGCGTGCCTTATAGGTATGGTGATTTGTGTAATAAGTCCCTCCTGTATCCTTGATATGCTTGAAGTTGCTCTCATCGAATGCAAATTTAATTATGGCCAAAACACAGGCCCAGGTTGGCAAACAACAAGAGACCGTCAGGGATAATTGATATTACTCATTAGGACCGCAATAATGATCCCCGGGGAGCATCCTGCCCACATGGGCATAATTGTCGGCGTCGCCGTTGTCGTCGTCCTTCTCGATTTGATGCAATTGAAGCCCAGCCCAGCCCCCCAGCCCTGTTGAGGCCTGGAAGAAGCATCATTATGTGCAGTCAATATTTCCAATCTAATATCCTGGCTGCCCCCCCAGCCAAGCGCGCGCCAGCCAACCAAACCAACTAACCAGGCCAGCCAACCAACCAAAACTCAATCGCAATCACGGTCACCAAAGCGGCCGACGATGGGGGCGACGGTGACGATGATGGGCAGCCCAAAAAGGACACCGGGAGAGGGACTCGGGCTCGGCAATGGCGCTGTCACTTTTGCACCCAGCACGGCACCAATCCGAGCGGCGTTCGCTGCTCGTTGTACCTGCCGAGTTAGCGGATGAGTGGCCGGCCAGCAACCCCAAGAGCTCCCCCACTTTCGGCGGCTGAGGGGTTTGGGATTTTTGTTTGGGATTCTTTGCTGATTTCTGCAATCATCCTTGACAGGACATCTTTCGTTTGGGTGCCGCATGCCCCTCCCAGTTAATTTGGTCTCGCTCGCTCGCTCTCTCGCTGGCTTCCTGCGTCTCGCTAGCTTCCTCTCGCTCTCGCTGGTCGCGTTGGGGGCTTCGGTTGTCTTTGGGTTTTTTCCTTTCTTTGCATTTGCCATTCATTCATTTTCATTTTATGAATTGCATTTGCGCCTCTCGCTTCTCTCCGCCTCGGGCTCTCGCTCGCCCTGCCGTCTCGCTCGCTCTACTCGCTGCCGCCTCACCCTCTCGTGCCGACTCGCTCTCTCGCCGCGCTGGCTGTGTTTGTCTCTCTCGCTCTGCCACGCTGTCCACGCTTCCTGTGTGCGCCAGGAAGCCATTATAAATTTTTCCCATCATCGGTGTGTGTGTGTGTGTGCGGCACGGAGCGGGGGGACGGGCAGGGCATTTATTAAAATGCTGATTACTTGAATTGCAACCCCGAAGACTGTGGAAATTTCAGGGGGTTGGGCTCGGGGTGAGTCCATCCAGGGGTGGTTAGCCCGAGGAGTCGATTTTCTGCTTTCCTTCATGGGTTTTTTCTTTTTTTTTTTTTTGGTGGTTGCATGAAAAGGACTAATTCCTGGCACATTCGTATATCACTGGAGAGGGGTTGGGGGGCCTTAGGTAGCAGGTGAATTACAAGGATCTTCCCACAATTGAGGCCTATCGAATGCTCGACACCCAAACACCAAACAGGTGTGAACTTCGAGGACCTCAGCCAGAGCTCATTGTATTGCTTTCGAGTGAGAGTTTGAGTCAAGGAGCCGGGGGAATTTATAGAAAGAATTTTTGGATATTCCAGGGGAAAGAGTAAGGAATCTTAAGACTAAGCAGGGCTTCAAAATGGGGATATATTTTTATATGGATAAAAACAGATATGTTGGAAAAAGAGAGGGCAGTTTGGATCAGAAATCCACATGATATAATTGAGAGGATAAAGCCAAAGATCGTGATGGGTTATAATGGAGAAACCCGCACTCTAAGGCGTTTTTGAAGAACTTTAAAATCTCTTACCTTAGGAAAGATGATCCATTAAGCGATGCCTGAAAGACAAAGAGAAATAAAGTTAATTTTCTATGATAAATCATATGAAATTCGTATATCTTCTACAGATCGATTAAAGACGACTTAAGGGAATAAATTAAGTTACAACGGAGGAATCAAATTTGTCCCACTGTTCTGTACAAAATGAACGTTTTTATCATAAAAGAAAATTCAAGATCTCAAGTTTAAAATTTGAAAAGCGGATTAGAAATGATTAATTTATAAAAATATAATTAATGAATCTTATAATAGTATAATTTTAATTCCTTAAACGATTCCAAAGATCTGTTGATCTATTCAAGAGCAAAGTTCCCATGATTTAGGATTGTTTTTAAAGATTTTTAAATTCCCTTCATGATGACTTTTCGGTCATGCGATTGACGACAACCGATTTCCCAAAAGTTGGCTAATTCTGGAATCTCAAGGCTTTGCTGTATAACAGCTTTCGATATATCTGATCAAGCCAGAGTTGCCACCCACAGCGGAAGAGTGAAAAGCAAGAGAAATCTTAATAAATCAAGAGAGAAAACTTCCTCACTTAAGAAACCAAAAGAAGCAAAGACTTCAAAACATTTTTCTTCCTCCAAGTTTATTTGGGACTCATTTCGAAAGATCTCCTTCCGTCTCCTTCTATTTTTCACCCTCTCTTCTTCAGCTCCATCGCATCGCCCATTCAATTACTCGCAGTACCTTTCGAAATTAATGAGAAAATAAATTCAATACCCAACCCAACGTCAATTCAAATGCCCTGAAAGCGATCTCCTGGCAAAGAAAGCAGGAGAGTGGCGGGGGCGGGGGTGGGGAAAGGAGACTTCGCCACATCCTCTCGAACGAGAAAAGCGAAATATTAAATTATGCAGTCTCATCATTTCTCTGTGCAGATGACGACGATGTCCCAAGGAGCAGGACGCCCGCCCGCGGCACCTGCTGCCGCCAGCGTCTCGTACAAAGGACCAACGAAAAAAAAAGAAGCGGAAAACGCAGTTATTCATATGAATCCTTGGAGCGCAGATTAATGCATATGCAAATTACGAAGAGCAAAGCTAAAACTCCTGACGCCCACAAAGGCAACACAACCACCGAAGGACTCATGCACCGCTGCCTGCAGCTGCCAAGTCTCCTGGGCCACCGATGGCGGCGGTTGCGCTTGGTTGGTTCGTTATTTGGTTACATTGCATTACTTTTCATTATGGTGTGTGGGTTGTGCGTGTGTGTGTGTGTGGGGCGCTTGGGGAAATTTAATTCTTTTCGGGGAAGGCAGCCGCCGTCTGCTGGTCCTTACTTGGTTCCTTTTATAAATTAAGGATAACGACGTGGGCTGCCTGGCTGATATCCTTTTCCGGCTTTGCATAATGCTCACTGTGTGCATTTGTCACCGGCGTGTGTGGGCCGAGCTTCTCTCGCCTTTCAAGTCCTTCCTCCTTGGCGTTGTAATTGTTTATAATCCCCCGCCCCTTCCTCATGTGGGCGGGGCCGTGGGGCGAAAATTGTTAAAACGGCATAAGCAATTTGCCAGGAGCGGGTGGGGCCGTCTCAAGATCATTATGGACTCGGGCCAGTTGACTGGTTGGCAAGGATTGCTTAGAAGGACACGGTTGGGTGGTGCTTTTGTTTTTTTCATCTCTCAAACTCTGTTGACGAATTCAAGAATACCAAAAGGAATAAAGGAAAGCAGCACAGCTTAGACAAATTGATCTTGAGGGTTCCTAAATTTTCATAGCTTGCGACTTGAATTTGATTTGGATTAACTTGAAAAGAATTCGTGGATTAAGCGATTTAGATCCCTAGAAAGAATATATACTAGTGAATTATATTCTCTTGATCTTCTGGAATATAATTTGAAGGAATTTGAAGAAGAACCCGCTCTTGGATTTGGGCTGCAAGCTTCCCAGAAAGACAGCAAGGGAGCTGAGCAAACCTCCAGAATATCTCGTGTTATTGAGAATTAATAGAGCGGGAATATTATCCAACAGAACGCTATTAAGATCGTCAGTACCGAGGTCCTAATTAAGAAACTGAGAGCCATTTAAACCTGATAAGAATCTTGGCTCTTGGGATTAATCAACAATCAAACATGACTTAAGGAATTTAGTCAAACAAATGGGTGCCTAAATAGGTTTTAAAACTTGTATCAATTCTAAAACCAAACTTAATTCTCAGAGGTTCTTAATGCCCCACAGAAACTCTGGCTTTAGGAGTCTCTCAATTATTCCTTATAGAAATTAAAATCGTTTCAGGATTCCCGCTGCTTTCAAATTAATTCAAACCAAAAAACACACTAAGGAAATTCTCTGGAAAAGGGTCAGGATTTCATTTCACTCTTCCCAAAGCTCGACCTTCTCCTCGGTGCAAACCTACTGATTTCTTATGAAAATTCGCCGTGATTTCCTCATTCACTTATCTCCCTCGCTTCTCCCCCTGCTGCGAAAACTTCTCCATGTCTCCACTCCCCACTTTCTCTTCTAAAATTCTCTACTCTTCACTCTTCAATCTCTTCTCTCTACTCTCTTCTCTTTACTGTACTCTTCACTCTTTAAACTCTACTCTTAAGTCTGAACTCTCTGCTCTACTGGAAAGAGGAATCCGCAAGTCCGCAACTGTTGCCTTCAGCCGGCAGTTCCACTATGAAGTTCAAGAAACTCTGAAAGTCCCCGAAGGGCAGATTTCTCCAAAATAAAGATTCTATGATATCTCACAACCCAAAGCCTTAGCTTCGCCTATAAAGCGCCCCAAGGGCAGAATTCTCCTCAACTAAAATTCAATAATATCGCAAGACCCAAGGCCTAAGCTTCGGATCATTAAGATTCGAGGAAAGTTCGACCCGCCTGGTTTTTTTTTATTTTCCCACCAAAGTTTTGGGTCTTCTAGGATCTTAGAATCGCCAGCCAGAATCGGATTCTATTTAAAGTTCCCCCGCAGCGTCAAAGATGCTCGGCCGCAGCCCGTCCAACCGTCCCGCCGTCCCGATGTCCACCCACCTGGGGCGTTGCAGCCGAGCTCCTTTCAACCCTTTCGAGCATTAAAAAACATTTAGGAAACAATTTTTTGTTGTTTTATAATTTGAAGAGCGGCGGCTTCAACCACCCACAGCCGCCTGCAGCGGCGGCGAATGCACCGCCGTTGATCCTTTCGAGGGTTAGAAGCTGCGCAGAAGTGTCACTGCCAATGCCACTGCCAGGCAGCGAGGGCGGCGAGGGGGCGTGCCAAGCGCCATTTACCCAGACGTTGCTCGAGGAGAGGACGCCGCTTGCCATAATTACGAGCCGAAGAAAGGAGCGCAGCTCCTTTTGATTCAATTACCGCCCAGCATGGCGTCCGGCTCTCAGCCAACGACCAACTCCCTTGTCAGGGGCGGCGGAGGGGGCGCGGCGACCTTTGCACTTGTTGCCCAACCCCCGGCAGCCGCCTCGAGTGCAGTTTATTGTTTGGGAATCCCAAGAAGCCCCGGCTGAATGGGGGCGTGTTCGGCAGCATGGCGGCTGCGGGCGCTGGGCGCCTTTGAAATTCAAATTGAAAGCGAAAAAAATATGAAAATTTTCGAAATGCTTCGCCATCATGGAAACTGTTTGCCCGCCCGCCCGCCTACCACTCGACGGTTCGACGGTTGTGGGTTTGTTTTCATTTCGTTTTCTTCTCCGCTCGACGGACCAAAGCCAAATAATGCGAAACTTCAAACGGTACAAATTTTCAGATTTCGCGCTCATTGCATATGAAAGCGAACTCCCCCCCTGCCACGCCCACACCTACACCTTTTGTGATTGTGCAACTTTCTTTTCGGGGGCCAGCGAGACACAAAAAAAAAAGGCCAACGGCGGCCATTAAGAAATTTTTGAATTAAACTCCACGCCTCACCGATCCCAAGTTCCCCATTTCCTAGTCGCGCTTGAGAAGCTTTCGAGGGCCTTTCATTTTGCCCAATCGCTGGGGATTTCCGCTCCACGGAGAATGGGCGGCAGGGAACCACTTTGGATCACTCAGACGAGCAGGCAGCCAGGCAGATTGATCCTTATTATTGGGAACCTTCAGGGACTTCAACTGCGGGGTCTGTTGTTCTAGGAGGAGACAGGAAAGTCCCCGCCTGGGACTTGTGACCAAAGCTCTTTAAGGGATTCTTGGAGAGGATCTGAGGGCCGCGAAGAAACTAGAAACCTTCAAAGAGGCTTAGGCTGCTTTCTTGAATCTTAGAAAATATGTTTTTTAGATTCCGTTCTATAGAAAACCTCTCAAGAAAGTTATATTTCAGCTGATCTTTTAGCATTTCGTTCGGTTAAGCCTTCCCAACAATTCCCCATTCATTTAAAATCAACCGTCTTTCTTTCCAACCCGCAAATGAGTCACTCTGAGTTAAAGATCTGCCACATCAAATAAAATAATTAAAAGTAGATTTGGTCAGTTATCAAATTCTTAAGGCACTTAAGTTGCCAGTTCTCTTTAAAACAAATTCAAAAACTTCATAAAACGTAATTTTCCCATCTTCTGATTCAATCTTCTCTCAAGTTCTCAAGATTCTTTCAACTAGCAGCGACATGATCCAAATTAATCTTTGAGTCTTTCGATGTTCTCCTTTCAAAGGTTCCCAATATTCCAGAGAATGAAACCGAACTAAAATAAAACGATTCAGTATAAGTTCCGGATTTATTTTGGTTTAGTTCCTCGACTTTGCTCAGTTTGTTGGCTTCGCTTTGATTCCCGAATTTATGCCTTCAATCGGTTAAAAAATATTCCAATCTCTTGGCTATGATTTAAGTCGTCTGTGAGGAAAGCATTTTCCTGCTTTCTGATCGTCTTTAAAGTTTGAGGAGTTTCTATCATTCATTGCTTATTTAGGTACAGTTTTAAAATTCCAGAATCCCAGAATCAAATCGAATGTGCTCTATTTTTTAAATCCATTACTCCTCCAATTTTTCTATTAAATTATCCAGCCCAAAAAACCCCATCCATTTTCTTCTCCCGTCCATCCAACTTTTTCTATTGTTAAGATCGTCTTCAAAGTTGGGAAAGTTGCTTCAATTTTTCTTAATTTTCTAAGTCATCCACCCAAAATTGATTCATTGCTTATTTAGGATCAGTTTTTAGGTCCCAAGAATCTCAGAATCAAATCCAATTTGCTCCAATTTTTCTATTAAAATTGCCAAAAAAATTCAATGCTCTTTTTTGCATTTCCCTCCAAACTTTCAACTCATAAGAGACCTATTTTCAAGAACCTCAAGGCTCCCATTTAATTTTTCTCCCCGTCCATCCACTCTTAAGATCGTCTAAAAACCAAAACTATCCAATTTTCCTCTTCCCCCTATTTCCTCCCTTCAAATGTCTTTTAAAGAAGCTTTGCTCTTCCGAATAATTTTCCATTTTTCCTTCCGAATTTTTGTTACTTCTCCCGCTGAACCCGCATTGTTCCTTACAGGGGAGAGGAAAAACGGCGACAACGACGGCGACGCCTTTTTAGGGAGGATGGGGAACCAATCAAACAATCGACATCAATCATAATTTTCGTTATTTTCTCGTTAAATTGATTACATTTATTCTCCGTTGTTATCTCTGCGCCATTTGTCTCCGACAGTCCAGGAATGTCCTTCCCCCTCTGCCCATCCTTTCCCTTTTCCTGCGATTTTCGTGCTGGAGACGGCGACGAGGATTTCCATTGAATTTTCCTCGAAGACATCACAAAGCGCTTCCGCGAGCGACGCTCCTTCAACCTTCCTTTTTAGCCTCGGCCTGGGCTCCTTGTTGCCCTCGTCAAGTCGACGGCTTCGTCGATGTCCTTGTCGCTTGTTAGCAGCGTTGTTGTTGTCTTCCTGCCGCTGCCGCTGTTCATTTGTGGTGGGAAAATTGTCATAATCTTTTGACGCGAGCCCGGCCAACCCCCCGGGGCTCAGTTGTTTGTGGATTTTCCTCATTTTTTTTTCCTGCGTGCCGCGTCCTTTGATACTTAATAAGAAAATCGCCAAAGGATCGGCCGCTGTTGCCCAACGGATTAGTGGGTTGAAAGAGCATCGAGTTACCCTCCTTCATCTGCAGCTCAAAAGGCGTATCGGTTTTCCCATTCATTAAAATTTCATGGCTGACTTTTTTCACACTTTTCACTGCCCTCCACCCGCCGCCCGTTGCCCGCTTGCTGGTGACTTTTGCGCTACCGGCAAAGAGCAATTAGCGCAATTACAAGTTGATTATGAGAATAAAACTCCACCCGCCCCCTCAGCATCCTTTTGTCTAATGGCAGGAAGATAATTCAAATCGCATCTTCGATTCATTGAACTGCAAAGACAGAACCCATTTGCCAGCCAGCAAGCTGTGGAAAAGTCCACCCAGACTGCCCAACTGTCCAACTGTCTGTCTGTCTGCTGGACTTGGCTGTCCGTTTGTCCTTACGGTCTGGCTGTTTTCAGGGTCCGACTGCTCGCCTGTTTGTTCTGTCCGTTTGGCTGTTGTGCTCAATTTTTTAGTCTGTCCAACTGCCCAACTGTCCAACTGTCTTGTTACTGCCTTGGACTTGATCATTTCAGTTGGAAATTCAATTTTCCATGTAAGCCTGTTGAATTCAATTTTCCCTACACTCACACACTCGGTGAGTGTGTGTCCGTTGAGTGTGAAAATCTCAAATGAAGTGTGCGAAAATAAATAAGCAAATTCAATTGACAAATTGGGCAAGCGGAGCTGGAATTAAATTTATTCTATAATAGCAAGAAAAGGACGAACAAGAAATTGAAAAGAACTTGAAAATATTAGAAAATAGGGAGCTTTTTGCGGAGAAAAGTTGAGGACTTAAAGATTCCTAAAAGAAACTAAGAGAAAATCTTTTGAGTCCTTTCCTGGATTTTCAGTTTTCTTTTCCTTGAGCTGAAAATCACCTGCTGCGCTAAGGACCTGCGTTTCCACTTGGACGCTTCGATTGGTTGGGATTTATGCAAAATTTGATCAACAAAATAGGCAGAAAAATTTAATGATTGCCTGCCGGACGCAGGACACGAAGGTGACAATTGTTGTGCGTCTCCCAGTTGCACTCAGTGGAGCGGAAGTCGAATTCCTTTTGTTGTGCAACTCGGCGTGCGCCGCGTGCGCAAATTAGTCGCTCCGATGAATGGGGCACGTGGGTGCGGGTGCATCCTTGCTAGTTGCAATCCTGGCTCACAATTAAAAATCCCAACGAATCTCTTCTATTTTTTTTTGGCATTTTCCACACCATTTAGTGCCCAAGCGGTCGCCATTTTCTGGCGGCACCGGAAACGCCAACGGCGACAGCTCGCCTTCTCCAAGGATCAAAGGATACTGAGGGGGGTTCAAGGAGCAGTGGTAAAGAGGTCGTAATGGGATCCGGGGCGGGCCAAGATGGCGGCAGATGACGACAGCAAATCACTTGGGATAATTAAGGAGCCCAGACAGACGGAGGCGGGCGATTTCCTTTCTCCGTTCGCTTTTCAAGGCTTTTGTTCTGCGGAATGACATTTTTCGGCCAGGAAATACGCCCGGCCCACTGTCTTGGTGTTGGGATTTTTGAATTTGTTGTCACAACCTCCGTCCCTCCGTCCTTCCGTCTGTGGTTGCGGTGGCGGCTTTGTAATCGAAACCGGATCACCATGAACCGGGCAATCGCAATTAAACCCTTTCCCAAACCCACACACACACACACACACACACACACACGTGCGTCCTGGCAGGCAAAGCAATTTAATCAACTTCGTCGGTCGGTTGGTTGGTTGGTTGGTTGGTCCTTGCGTATCAATTACCAAATGTTTTGACAGCAATTGTCCAAATAGGCGGCAGTTTGTCTGGTTATCCTTTTAATTTCCTGGGGCCAAAGGATGGGGTTATCCATTTCAATTTGCCATTCATACAAAGAATTAGAAATCACCGAAAGCACAATTCCAGGAACTGCCGCTCTCCCGATTCAAGGACCAAAACTAAAGACCTTAAGAGTTTAAAGTCAGGATTTTTATTTGCCTGCTTAGAGCCTCAAATCCTGTCAGCCTCTTGGGTAGGAAAAAATCCAATCAACCAGCCACCCAATCGCCCCCCTGGCTGAGTCCTTGTTATGTTCATAAATAATAACAAAATGCGAAGAAGATTGAATCATTTTTCCAATCAATCAAATCCACAAAGCCCTGCCAGGCCGGCCGGCCAGCCGGCGGCCAGTGTCCTTCTGATTAGGATGTGCGTGCAAGGAGGACAAAAACAATTTGAGGCTCGTTAAACTTGACACTTTCATTATGGCCTCGCCGAACGCCCTAAAAGGCGTTAATGAGCAACTGAAATTTGACGAGACTCCGCCAAATTACTCACAAATTAAAAGTCAACCAACCAGCGGCCCATCCCTCGGGGGTGGTTTGTTTTCCGCTGCGCGGCCCAAAGACCAACGAATTTGTGTCAAATGTCAAAATAAAATCAACCCCACCCGCTCGTCCTTTGACGGACCTGACAACATCCAATTACGTGACAAAAATGCCGCCTCGGCTGGCGGCGGCGGCATCATGCGTCATGCGTCATGCCACCAATTAAACTAATGATAAGCAAATGACAAGAGTCACAGATTTGGGGCCCGGGTAACGGATATTCTGGGCGGGCGGCATTGATTTGTCAGTTGGCTGACAAAATGTTGGCTCTTCCGGGGCCGAAGCGGCGCTCAAGAGACGTGAGAATTTCGCAATTGCTTGTTACGAACTTCATTTCGTGGCACGTTGCACATGCCGAAAAGTGTGCTACACCCACACACACACACACGCGGGTGTACACTGCATGCAAAACTTTCGTGTGCGGATTTCGAGGGGGCGGCGGGGCGGGGCAGGCAGCCTAAGTGGCATCATTTTGAAATAAAGTTGATTCAATCAGTTTGCCAGTCACACACACACAGACAGACAGACAGACAGACATGGCAACACCTTTGTGGATCCTGAATTGCTCGGTTGGCTTGTGGGATTCGCTGGTTTTCATGGCCACAAGGACGTCGGGTTAATTGGATCGGTTGTCGTTTCGATTTAAAGCCTGGCAAATAGTGAAGGATTGGAGGGAGAGGAGAGGATGTCCTAGTTGGCTATATAAAAAGGATTTTTTCAAGAGCTTAAAGGACTTAAATGCTCAGAGCAAAGCCAGCACAAAACGATCCCTTTTTAAGCAAGATAAGATCGCCCGGAGAATCTATAGAACTTAGAAAAGAATCCCAAAAGTAGAGCGTTTATTTTAAAGCTTAGATCAGCCAAGGATCGGTAGGATCTCTGGCATCCAAATATTGGCTCAGTCAGCAGCTTAAAGCCTCAAGTAAATCTCCCTGCTGCCCTCAGACTCAAAGGTGCTCGCAGTAGAGAATCAGATTCGTTTACAAACAAGCGGCTCGTTGCTCACAGAAAAAAGTCTTTTATTCTCCAAATTCACAGAGAAATTCTCTATGAAAAAAAAAGAATATTTTAAAAATTCCCAATATTTTTCAAGAACTTGATTATTTCCTCAAAATCAAAGGTTCCCAAAGACTCCAAACCAAAGATTCCTTGAAGACTTTGAGCACCTCAGGTAACCTTAAAAATTACCACTCAAAAGCAGTAGAATTTCTGTCTTATTTTGTGAGACTTCAAGAAGGAAATCAGGTTCCCTAATTACCAATACTTAGGCAAGTAAGCCTCCTTCAGTTTTCCTACTTAGAAACCCAAAGAACCGATGAGATTTTAGGTATAATTAAAATTAAAATTTATACTTCGTTTAAAAAAGAAATCAAATTTAAATTTATCAAATAAAAACCAGAAACCAAATCAAGAAAAGGAAATGAGAAAACGAAACAAGAAACGAGAAAAAAGCCAAAAAATCAGCCAAATTCCTAAATTCCTCTTCAGGTCCCTAAATCAGAGAATTTTACATTTCCTTCCATTAATTAAAATATAAAATTTTCTTCATTAAAAACCCAAAAAACCAATTAACTTTATTTTTAATTTTTCGAGGAAGCTTAGACAAGAAAACTTTGAGCTTTTCTTTGGTCCTTTGCTCAGTGGAAACACGCACCCCCGAGTTGAAACCTTCGTCCTGGCGGTTCGCAAGGGCAAGTGGCGCCCTCTAGCGGAATCAGCCGTCCGCTATAAACACCATAAACGTGCTGCCATAAAAGCTTTACAAGGAAACCCAAACGAGGGTTACTTTCAAAAGGAGCAAAAGGAACTGAATTGAAATTTTATTTTTACTTCTTTTGTAGAAAAAAAAAACGATCTGAAAGGATCCGCAGGAGCAGATTTGGTCTCGGCTTTTGTTTGTTTTTCAATTGAAAGATTTCTCCTAGCCAATGCCAGTCGTCCTGGCGAGCGGCGTAATTAAGGACGAACGGCCTCTCCGCTTACTTTTAATTTGCCTGCGTGCAGGACGGGGACGGTCATTTCCAGCTACGTCAACAGAAAGTGAAAAGGACTCCCCCCCTGGCCATTCCTTGCTGTCTCCTCGACGACTTTCCTTTTGAAGTCCCGGGGTCGCTGGGTGGGTGGGTCTGCTGCTCATTTAGGCGCGACGATTGAAAGTCCTGCGCCCCCTCCAACTCGCATGTCCTTTCATTTGGACTCGTCTCGTCGGCGGCGGTGTTGGTGTTCTTTATTTTTTTTGCCAGAGTAGCAATTCATTTGGTTTTCGAGATTAATTTTGAATTATGTGCGTGGGTTTTTGTGGGTTTCATTTAAATGCCGGCGATTAAGGACCTGAATGCACTAAGCGCTCCCAGGATTACGCGGCTCCCTAATGAGCTTGCGAAACTCACCAATTGAAAGCCACCGACACCGCCAAGGCTGATATGAAAATTAAAAAATGCAAATTCATAAAAACATCAAATCCACAAAAAGATAAGCAAACCGGGGGTGGCGGAGAAATTGAAAGAGGAAAGCGAAGGAAAGGGAAGGATGCTAAGAAAAGTTGAGACCTCAGCAAGTTAAATAGCCGATGAGGCGTAGAAAGAGAGTTGGGAAAAATGAAGTTCCTCTTCTCAAAAAGAAAATAAATAATAAAAGAATTCCTTTAAAGGGAACTGAGGTCGTTGGTGTTGAGGGAAGAAAAAGAATCGAGGGAAATCTGGAAACTATAAGCGTCGGGACCTTCCACAGCCAGGAGTAGAAGATTTCTAGGTAAGATTTGGCAGGATTTTGGAGTTCGCTTTTTGTGGCTGTCGATTTTGCGCCGTAGCCAAAGTTAAGGAAAAATAACAAAGGACATTTAAGTGCATTCAACCGTTAAGAATCGCAATTCGGTGCGGGGTGTAAGGTTTCTCAATTTGATCAGCAATCGAATTAAAGAAAGAAACCAAACAGCCGATTTGTTTTACTATGGAATCGATTTTCCCCCACTTACCCTTCCCATCCTCATTCCCTCCTCCAATCATATTTTAAATGAAAGGATCCTTTGTTTTAATCGTCATATATTGTAGACAAAAGTTGCTTTAGTTTTCTTTTCGAATCAGCTGACTTTTATCCTCCAACTAAGCTGCCATCTCCACTTACCCTTACCCCTTAGCTTACCCTTACCCTTTGCCTTCTTCTTTTCAACAGCAATTTAAAGATTTTTTATTCTTATGAACAAATGCAAAGTTCTTTAAGGCTGCTTTAAATTATCTCCTTAGAGTTCTTCTCTTCTAACTTTACCCTTACCCTTTTTACCAGTCCTCGGCTCTTGCTGTGGAAGGAACCTTCATTCTAATCGACTAGAGTAGAAAGTACAGTTGCTCAAATATTGCATTCAGGTCAGCTGATTTTTCATCGCCTTAGAATCCTAACCTTCTTCCTTCTTCACCTGTTGAGGAAGGATCCTTTATTCTAATGGACTAAAGCGTAATCACTCAAATCTTATGTTCTAATCAGCTGAATTTTAACCCCTTAGAATTGATTTCTTCTTTCCTTACCCTTACCCTTCCCCCTTCTTTTAACTGCCTTTCCTCCCTTTAAAAATCTGATTTGTGTTCCTTTTTCAATGCATTTCCCCTTCTCCTTGTTGTTTTCACCCATCTCTAAATTTCTGCTTATATTCTTTACTCTTATCTCATTTAAAAATATATATATTTTTATCCTTACCCTTTTCTCCCTTCCTTACCCCATTTATCCGCACTTCAGTGGTTCTTTTTGTTGCCTTTCACTGGTTTCTTTAATGAAACAAAAAAGTGACTACTTTTTGCCTCCACCAAAAGCTCATTGAGCCGCCACCACCCCCACCCACAAATCAACCACTTAGGCCAACCACCCGCCGAAGGAGATGAGAGCCCAGCAGGCAACGCCAAGGAGGCGAGGCGGACTTGGGCCAGTAGAAGTCAAGGCACACACACCCACACACACACTCGCACACACGCACACGGCAAAGAAAAGTTGACCAATTATATAAACCACTTAAGGTCGCAACGCCTGCAACGTTGCCGGGGTTTGCCGCATTGTGCGGCCCAAAAAAAAGTGGAGTATAGAAGAAAAAATGAAAACGAAAACGCAAACACGTCAATGCGATAATTATTAATAATTATCCACTCGTCCTTCTTTCAGGCGACTCAGACCCAGCGGCTCTGGCGGGGTCCCCAGCCGCCATGGCCGAAACTAAATTATGGCCAAAATGGTGTTGGCTTTCTGGCTGACTGCCACTTACGTTGCCACTCACACACGCACACACCTGCCCCCCACCCCCCAGGCAGCGCCTTGGCCAGTCTCTTTTGTGTGTGCCTGCCGGCCCCGCGCGTCCTTCGGCCACTCTGGACGGGCATGAAACATGCAATTATGAAATTAACGATTGCCAAGTGGCTCGTCGTCAGCTCGCCCGCCCCCACCCACTGGCAATTAGGCGGGCGGGCGGGAACACACACAGAAAATGGCAGACGGTCGTCTATCGTCTGGTGGCCTGCGGCTTTGTGGCGATTCCGCAGCCGTTTTAGTCATTTGGGTGATTAGTCCCGACCGCCGGCCCCTGAACAACAACAAAGGCCGTGCGATTTGCCTGTCGAAGGATTCGAGACGAATCGCCGGCTAATTGGCCGCCCAGGCCGGGCCAGCCTGCCAATCCGAATCCCCCTGGGGGCCCAGGCCAACCACCCGGTTGGCACAGTGTATTTGGCCAGGTCGGTGTATCGGTAGTGAGCAAGGACAATAAAACCAAAGAATCCATTCACTGCAGAAACCGCGCATTCAATGGGTTAATTTTTCGCGCCATTCAAACGACGAACAAAATCTGCAGGCTTTTAGTTTAATGAGAAGATTGCCAGGGTGACAAGCAATAAGGACCGTGGGGAGGAGAAGGATGAGGATAAGACCAACGCCCGCCCACCAGTCTGCCAGGAGATCAGCACGAGGAGAGCAGACGAGTCGAATAATTTCAAGGAATCTTGATCGAAAGATAAAACTTCCTTCAAATTAGGAAGTGGGGAAGTTTCTGTTTTAGTTTAGACTTAAAAAGGACTCAGGACTTTGAACTACCTTATCAACTTCATTCTGAGTTCCTTCTATCTTTATCTCTTTTCCTGCTAATTTTGATTCTGTTCCCTTCTTCTCTCTTTTTCTCTCTCCCAAGAGATTTGGAAGAGGGTCTGATGTTTATCCAATTGGAGCTTTGACTTGGAGAGGACTAAGAAAATTAATCATGAATTCTTTCGGTCTTTATGTCTTCTCCTGCTGATTCGGTTCATTGCTCTCTGCTTCTATCTGTTTCTCTCTCTCTCTCTCGCTCTCAAATTGGGAGATGGGGGAAAGGGTCTGATGGGTATTCAATCAAGCTTTGACTTGGAGAAGACTAAAGACTGCTTTCTTTGCCTTTTAAGCTTTCTGTTCCAGAAGGGGGAGAAGGTCTGATGTTCGACAAATCGCGCTTAGTCTTGAAAAAGGCTAAAGGCTCTTTTCTTAGCATTTTAAACTTTCTGTTCCACTGTTCTTCCCTCCCTTCCTCCTTCTCACTCTCTTCTGGCTTTCTCTCCCTGTCTAAATAGTTTCGTTTTGAATCCTTTATTCCAACTCTCTCCTTAATTCTCTAATTTCCTTATACTGTTTTCCAAATCCGAACTCCGACTTGGCTAACTACTGGGACTATTCCACCAATCAAGGTATTTAAATTCCCGTCAATGTTCCCAGAATAAAAGGCGATCGTTTCTCTCCCCACCGACCCCATAACGTAAATGCGCTCGAAAGGACTCACATCTCCCCTCTTCCTCCTTCCCCACTCCTTGCCTCGATGGGTCGATTGCCTTGGACGGCGGTCGCTCCACCCACCGGCAGATCAAAGGCCGAGGGACCAATAAATAAATCAAATGTGAATTGACGATAATCACAACAAGAGCAAAACGACGAGAGCAAGATGTGTGTGCGTGTGTGTGTGTGTGTGGGTGTGTGTGTGTGTGAGAAATGCAAAAAGTTCTTTTCTTATTTTTTTAAATGCATTTGAAGAGGCGGCGACGCGACATCAAACGAAATGGCCGACATGTTTGGCTCTTCGGTGGAAGCTTTTAGTGCCCCCACCCCCCGGCCCCTGCCACGCCCCCCCGCCCAGCCAGTGCGCTGATTTATGCGCCGTCTTTTTGAACCTGAAGTGCAGATTACATTATAAATATGAAATAATACGCCCGAGTCCTTGAGGTCCGGGCGGAAATTTGTTTTGCATTTCAAATGGACGAGCCGACGGGTCACACATGCTGCCCCCCACCCACCCACACCATCAGGATGGCTGGAGTGGGGGGCAAAATCCTTGCCCGATTGGCCGAAAGAAGGACCAACAAAAAAAAAAAAGGTCACCAAGGGAAGCCGATGAAGGCCAAGGCAGTGAAGTGGGGAGGAGAGGCGGAGAGGGGAAGTAGTTCTCAGGGAAGATAGAGGATTTGTATTCTTTGGGAGAGAATCAGTTTTAAGGAATATAAGAAGCCCTGAAAATAGAGGTAAGGAACCGCGGAATCGAAAGGAAATTTAGAAAATAATAGAAGTCAAAAGCCACTGAATTTCGGCTGTGGTTCTCGGGGAACTGATTTGAGAAGCTGTGAGAAGAAATTATGGGATACGTTTCATTGAAGCCATGGAAATAAAACGAAGAGGAAAGGGAATCTAAAATTAAATTAATCAGAATACCGTTAATTTCAAAACAAACAAGCAGCTTAAATCTCAAAGCAACCCTGGGATTCCTTTTTCAAAGAAAAAGAGCTTTAAACGATTGACAGATGAGTTCCAGAAATCTCCCCAGAACTCAGATCTTTGAACTCAGAATCTCGAGAAGAAAGTTCCTTTAACTCCACATAATCCCAGATATCATTATATCATTTATAGATCCATTGTCGATAAGACTTTACCTAAAGAATTCTGCCTCCCAATTGCTTCCCTTGGTAAGACAAAAATTCCCTTGAAATTTCTTTGACCAGGAAATGAAAGCCAGCCTCCTTGAGTTCCCAAAACACTTACCACAGTTTATCCTTAACTAAGGATAATGGCTTGTAGTCCCCCTCCCCCCACCTCCTCCCCTACCCCCTCTCCCTCCCCTTCTCCCTCACCAACTTGACTTCAAGTGAAAGATGAAAGCCGAAGAGGAGCCGACAAGAAGTCCCAAACCAAAAGGACAGTCGCCTGGCTCCTCATAAAAAGCTTTATTAACTGTAAATCCATACACACTCTATACACACACATGTGTGTGCATGTGCCTGTGTGTGTGTTAAACAAAAGGCAAATTAAAAATAAATCCAAAAATTTATCGCTTCGCACGCGACAAATGAAATCAAATGGATTCAAATAAACGATAAATAAATGTGGCAATTTTTTTAAACGCTGTGTGTGCGCGCGTGTGTGTGTGCGTGTGTGCGTGTGTGTGTGTGCAATTCATATAAAAACTTAATTAATGTAACCGCAGAGCGGCCAACGGTGCGTATGATCGATGAGCTGCAATTGCAATTTATTTGCCTGTAATTGAAAAGCAATCAGGAACCGCGGCTCCCTTTACCCACAAGCGTGTGTGCGTGTGTGTGTGTGTGTGTGACATACACACAAGTGTGCTAATTACTTTTAGCCCGGCCAACTGGCCTGGCTGGCCCGCAAACTGCAAACAAAGCAGTTAATTTCCAGCCTTTCATTGATTATGCAATTGTCATGCAATGCGACTAATTAATAATATGCAATTTCCCCCCACCCCCACACCTCCTTCCACAAGGACACGCTGGGGACGAACTTGAAGAGTTCGATTCTCTCGCTCGGCTAATCGATGAGCCGCCCGACCGACCAACTTAATTGGCAGTCACTGCGGAGAGCTTCGAACAAAAGCACAGTCAGGGGGTGGAGGGGGGGGGGGGTGTCCTGAGGGGTTGGGTTGATTGATAGACCAGACTTCTAATTACCATTTCAGTTAGTCAGTTGGCCCCGCAGTCCCGCCAGCCGCTCTCCATTCTTCCAGTTTCTGTTTTCGTCATGGAAACTCCCTGGAAAATTCCCCCCCCCCCCCCCCAAGCAGCCGAAAAAAAAAAATTGGCTGGCCTGTGAAAAACTTTGGCGAGTTCGGCTCAGTTGGCATTGTTTTTCCAGCAGAGAGCAGCGAATTTCCCCATTGAAACGGAAGACGAAAATTTCCTTTTGTTTTTCAGGCCAGCGGAGGTTTTCTTTAAAAAAATTCCTATAAAAATGGAAGTGAGAGAAGGAAACCAGAAACAGAAGATTTTTTAAGGGTTTCATTATTTTTGGGGAAGATTTAAAGACTTTTTCGAGAGATAAAAATCTGAAAGAAATGAGTTCTTAATTTCAAGAACAGTTTTCAAAATTTAAGCCTAGAAAATCAGGAAGCATTTTAGCTCTTCTTGCAGATCCCAACAGACTCTTTCAATCCGAACCAAAAGATCAGCTCAGCAATAATTCAGTTATATGTTTCAAAATTCCTTTAATTTCATCAACGAGAATCTTTAGAATTTATTTGAAAATTAAAGAATTAAGAACCATTTTTTGGTATAACCAAGAAGTTTTTAAAATTATAAGAAATTTAAGATTAATTTTGGGTTCGAGAAGGTGAAGAATTTATAAATGAAAAATTATATAAAGATTACATTTCTATTCTTTTGTTTTTTTTTTATAATTTTATTTTTATTTGCTATCTGTCTTGCGGCATTCAACAAATTGGATAAAGATGCTATGATATAAAAATTCAGATATTCATAATTCGAACCGCAAATTTAAATTTAGAGAAAATTGTAGAATCTTGGAAATTAAATCAATTAGAATATTTAATTTTTAAAAGCTTAAAAAATTGTTAAACTATTTTTTTAGTAATTCTTAAATATTTTTCAACGGCCCAAGAAGTTCCAATGATCCCAAAAATTAAGAGAAAAAAAAGAAATCACGAGAAACCTCAAAACGCCTTTATAAGGCTCAAAATTGGGAATATTTATAATAAATATTTTAATTAAACTTTTAATAAATATTTTAATATTTTTTTATTAAATTTTAATTAATCAACACTTGAAATCGCAATAAAAATAAAGCCAACTGACAGCCACAAGC
>JBAMCP010001590.1:0-20073 GCA_037075105.1 Lissocephala sabroskyi
AGTGGCCACTACGAGCCACGTACTGGGCCAATCAGCTGTTTTTATCCCCCTTTCCCCTCTACTCTATAATCTTTGAACTCGATTATCTCCGTTATTTATGAACGGATTTTAACAAATTTGATATCAAACGAAAGGTATTTTTGTTCTCCATCCTTCTTCCATACAAATTTTTGCTCTATTTTCAAAATTGTAGCTATTAACCAAGTTTTTAAACAATTTTTTTGATTAGGGCGGAAAGGGGGCGTGGCATCGAAAAAAAAGATAAACTCGATCTGCCTGCAGATATAACGAGTTTAAATCCCAAATTTGGTTGCTCTAGCTATTAAAGTCTCTGAGATCCTTTTGTTCATACGATTTCTCTTTGATCCTAACCATTTTGGAGGTAACCTTGGAGAATCTACGACGATTCCTTCCCTATGTTACATACTTTCGCACAAAACTATTAATCCCTTGAAAAAAAAAAAAAACATCTATAGGGTATGAAAATCCAACCACAAACAGAAGCAGAACAACAACAACAGCTACAGAATCTCATGCATATCAACTGACTGGGGACATGAATCTTCCGTTGACTGCCAACAGCAGAGGGCCTTGCAATTTCCCTGGCCGGCGGGGGAGATTTCGGCCCCCGTCGAAAATGCAACAGGAAGAGCTTTTGTTTTGCTTTGTTTCTTTTTTTTGGTAGTATGAAAGTAAATCCCATTTACGCTAAGCCGAAGAGGGAAGAATTATTAGGCGACCTTGTCGGCTTAGCAAACTGACCTACTCGCTTGAAAAGAGGCTTTTAAAAAAAAGCCATCAATTAAGGGCTTTCAATCGTGGCCGAGGGTTGCTGGAGTTTTGGGGGCTTTAAATTGCCTTTTTTCGATCGGAAATTCTGGGAATTTCCTGGTTTGGTTGGCGTTCTGCACGTTTGCAGAGACCATCACGTTCGTTTTGGCTTGCAATTGAATTTTTTGCCTCCACCCAGATGGCCGTGACACTGAAAAGCACGTTCATTTTCACCTCGCCACTAAGCCCACACGACGTATGCGCAATATGGAGCCAGCCGCCCTACAGGGCGAAGGCAACGCCAGGAGATGAATGAGTCTATCAAAAAAAGGGACTCGGATGCTTTTTGAGTAAGGAAATCTTAGAGAACTGGAAGGGTGGAAAGTTGAGCCGCCGATTTTGGGAACTGATCATGGGCAACTTGGCGAATAAGGGACTTTTTTGTAGGCTGGAGGATTTGCTCAAAGCTGACTGCCAGTACAAGGATAGGAAGGAGAATTATTGGCTAGGATTATTTCTTGTCGGCTAATAAAGCAAAGCTTAGTCGCTGAACCATTCTATGGACGGCTAAGTTAGACCAATTGAGGATTCCTTAATAAGCTTCCAGCATACCCTACAAAAATCTGAGTAAAGTTTTGGATATTAAGGAACCTTGAACTTTTTGAAGCCTTAGATAAAAACCATTCTACAGACGGCAGGGAAAGTGCAGGGAAAGGCCATCCGCATTTTTGGGCAATCAGAGGGAATCCTGCTGCGTCTGGCAGCCACACATTTGTGTGGGTAATTGCAAGTTGATAAGTTAAAAGTTTTCAAATCACACTTTAATTACCGTTAAGCCGCCAGTCGCCACCCACAGCCGAATGACCAACGACGTGGGTGGAAGCGGCTTTTGTTGGCTTGGCAATAAGAGGAAGACCGGAAGCGGGCAGGGATGGAGGTAATTTTCTCATATTTCGCTTTATAATTTGCGCAAAACTTGCTCAACTTTTTCGCCCCCCCCCCCCAGTTGCATTCGAATGGAGCGACGAGGGCGGCAGCGCCTGCGGTTGGGATGTTTGCCTATGTTCCGGTAATTGGCTAATTAAAACTCACCAAATAAAGCCAAAAACAAGGAGGAGAACAGCCATTTGGATTGATTGAGTCACCCGAGGCAATCAATCAATCGTGCGAGTCGCCCGACTCCCCCCAGAATACCTGATTGGCCAGGACGGAGCTCGCAGGTAATTTGGCCTTCGGGTTTGAGTTTGTAAACTGAAACTGTGAATCGAAACAACGAAAGTTCAACTCATTTAGCATGCCGCAGATTTCCCCAGCCAATGGCAAGGACATGCCAACGACAATTCCAATCACTTTCGCTTTGCGGGGAACTACTCCAAATTAAGAGCTTAAAAAAAGCAAAGAATTTGATTACTGAAATCTTTCCTAGTTTGCATTTTGCGGGCGCAATTGGCGGCGACCCCAAAACTTTTCATATGCCAGCTTAATGCTATCATTTCCAATCAACAACAATTTCATGCTGAATAAAATTGTCTATATTCCGAGCGCCACCAGCTGCAAGCTGCTGTCCTGCGTCCTTCCAGCGACTGCTCGCTTAGTTTGTCGTTCTCTGCGGCGCATTCGCTTTTATGTAGGCGTTGGGGTCTCTGCATCGCCGTGGCAACGCACCCCCGAGGGCGCCCAAAAAAGAACCACAAATGCAAAAGGCCAACCAGCGGCCCCTCAGCCAGTCGGCCAGGCATGCAGTTGCCTGTGGTTGCGCTGAAATACCGCAGTGTGTATAATAATTGGCTGAGCTTATCTCAAGTGATTCGTCGGCTATTCAAAGGACTCGAAGTTCCCTCCCTGGCAACCGCAACATGTGGCCGGGCTGCTTTTTCCATGGCTGGTTTTATTGCGCTTTGGCCGAATTCTGGGGAATTTTGAGCAGCTGGCGGGCGGTTGGCTTTTGTTTCTGTGTTGACGGCAATTTCAAATCGGTTTGGAAATCCAAGAAGGGAAATTGGCTGACTTCAAAGTGATCTTTAAACTGAAAGGATTTATAGCAGCACAGCCCGTGCCCGTCGACTTCATTAGTATGCAATTGCCAGCCAGTGAAAAGACGAGCCACAAATTAACTGAGCTTTCAATGCCAAGCTTACGGCTGCTGTTGTCGTCTGGCAATCAACTTGGCATTCCAATTCGGAATTCTTGTTATTTAAATTCACTACATTCCCCCGGCTTTCTTTGGGGAATCGAGCTGAAGGCTAATGCGCAATAAAATTGGCCAGCTGATGGCTTGATTAGATTGATTAAAGCTAAGCACACAAATGTCCCCCAAATGTAACAGCCGAGTGACAATTGCGGGGCGGCGGCAGGGACTCTGACCCAGCTCACCTGCAAGGTCAACACCCACACACGCCCAGCCCCATCCCCAGGTGTAATCAATCGAGTGCACGAATTGCAAAATGTAAATACAGAAAAAACAACAACCTGCCAGGGGCACCGCTGGCAGCATCAGCAGCAACAATGTGCCAATTGCATTAGGGAGCCAGTGAACGGTGAAAGGACCTGGCGGGCGGCCTTATCGGTGGGCCAGGATAAATGCGTATCTATTTTTGGTTGTTTTATTATTAAATTTGGCAAACCGTATAAACCTAAAATAAAAATCCAGCCCGCTGCTCACCTTGGCCCTTCAATCAAAGACAAAGGGAGCTAAAAAAAGGAAAGGTGAGTGGGCGGTAAGGGGCGGGGCTGGGCTGGGTGCCTGGCCAGGTAGCCGGGGCGATAATGAATTCAATTGTCCCTGAATCAAATTGACTTTTCGCATTAGAGATGTCAGCTTTTTGTTTTCATTGAACTTCCCCGCCCGCCGCAGTCGGTCTTTTTATTTGCCAAGGCAACCCTGTGAAATGTCCTTTATGTAGAATGAGAATTTCGATACATTGCGGGAATTATAAATACTTTAAGGTATTTCTTTTTTAATTTATCGACTGGAAACTTAAGCGTTCGTTTGTTGTCGTTGCCTTTGGTGACTGCAGCGGAGTCGAGCAGAGTTTAAAGTTAATTGAAGGCTGGCAATTCTAAGATCCTTTGTTTGGTTTTGGTCCTGGCAAATCTCTACTGCTTTACTTCAAAGTTTCATTGTTCTCTACCTCTTGCAGTGCTCAGTTGGCAGTTTCATTTGTGCCTGGCAAGGCAGCTTTATTTTGCAATAAAGAAACCCTAAGGACAATTCGACAATGGAATGCTGGAAGCTTTTAAGATCGCAGTTTTTTCCTATTCCTAGCTTTCTATTTTATCTAATTAAAGACTTCAAGTAGGAGATTCAAGTCTCCTAAACCTTCCATAGAAAGGAATTTACTTCATAAACTTTGGTTCCTTCAAAATGCCGCACCATTTGACCTTCGAACTTCCTTCTCATTTTATATTCTTCATGGACATTTCGAGCTTTTCTGCTTGCTTCATCGAATCTTCAATTAATCGTTTTTGAGCCTGACTGAGCCCTTTGGCCAAAGTATCGATTGCCGGGTAATGGCATCACTTTGAAGCTGTTGAGCCCTCGACGGTGGCGGCTATCGATTGAATTTTCATTTCGACGCTGGCCGGCAGTCACACGCGATGGCAAACGCAATTGCCAGTTGCGCCACACTGACAAAAACTCAATTGTCATGCCTCATGTAGCATAAAAATGGCCTCGCAATCGAGCCATGAAATATAAATCAATGAACATCGCCGTCCTCGTATTTTAATTCGTGAAAATTCATCAAAAAAACCTCGACGCGGTTCACTTCGAAGGTCTAAAGTGGAATTATGCTAGGATCAAGTGGGAGTTCCTTTAATCACAATTAACTATTGAGGGAACTAAGGAACGAAAGGGGAAATGGTAAGTCGGATTTCTGAAGAGGTAGCCGGTGAAATAGTGATTAAGTCCATGGAAGATATTTAATGCTCAAGGGATCAAATCTCAAAAAGCTTTCAAGTAATCGTGAAAGTTACTCCCACGGCCTATTGGAGGGTAAAATCTGAAAGAATTAAATCTTTTGACTGCTTAAGGTCGTCAAAGTCGAGTGATTTGAAGATCAACTCGTTTTTGGAGCCATTAAGACCTTCAAGCTTAAAGATATTGGACCGGGGGCTGCACCTATAAAAATTTATACCCCTTACCCTTTTGGGAGGGTAATGAAGCACGTTTTGAGTCCATACACATATATTTGTTGTATTTGTGAGTACGCAAAGTACACACACAAAAAAAAAATACACTGAAGGCAAATACATTTACAAAATTGTCTTAAGGTCTAGCAAAAAATTCAACCGCGATAAAGAGGAAACTCTGAAAACAAAACAAACTGAAACTGAAACTGGGATTAGAGGTGCAATTCAAAGAGAGCCAAAGAAGGGGAACCGGCCAGCCGAGGAAGGAAGAGGCGAAAATGCGTCCGCATCCGTGTCGACAGGCTCGTCAGCTGCTCACACTTTCCCCTCAGGTCCTGCGGCCAGGACGGCATTATGGTGATTAGCCGCTTGGGTCTCCGGGCGTTGCTCGTGGGTGGCTGGATTACTTGGTTCGTATTGCGTTTGCTTGCTTGCTTCTCGTTTCTTGGACTGCAGCCAGCCAGCTGGCCAGCTTAATAGCCATAATGTATGCCATGGCCAGAGACCGATGTGTGGACGAGGGCGGGCGCGGCCACAGCAGCCCTGCGGATCATAATCGAAGCGTCCTGCATGAAATCCACGAACCAACGGCTCATTATCGATACTCACTTGACCACCGGAGCAGCAATGTGCGCAGCATAGGCAGGAGCGGCGTAGGCAGGAGCAGCATAGGCGGCTGGGGCGGCGTAGCCGGCATAGCCATGGCCGGCCAGTCCGAGGCCGTGGCCGGCGATTAGTCCGTGTCCTGCGTGAGCAACAACAGAAGCGATATTAAGACAAATACTCGAAACAGACGGACTGGGCCGTTTGGGCTGAAATGTTGACAAAGTTGGTCAGGCTGAGAGGACGCTACAGATCCCCAGGGGACTGAATCTTTGCTTTGTTGCAAAACTTCAGTCACCACTCGAATGCCCAACGGGAGGGGCAATCGAAGGCAGCCTCAGCCCATCAATCAAATGACAAGGCAAGGACTAGCGAAATTGACTGTTTCCTTTTGGGTTTGGTGTTGTTTTTGTGGGCGCTGCTTCACCGCGACAGGACAATCGCAATCGCACTGGATTATGGTTTTAAGAATGTGCTAAGTGAATCCTCCAAATGAGCAAATAGTTGCACAAAACATTCTCCCCTGTCATGGCAAAAATCGGCAACGTGGCGCACGAAAAGGATTAGCCAGGGATTAAAACACAATCGAAATGGAGTCGTGTCTGTCACAAGGACTGCGAGCAGGTGCGACAACAGCTGATGGTGAGGAATGAGGAACTTGCCAAAGGCTGGGGAATTGGAGGTTTGATGACTGGGAAATTTTCTACCCTTTTTCCGGCTTCTCTCTTCATTTCTGTACCTTTTTTCTATATTTTAAACATCTCCTAATATTTTAAAATTCTTTAGTTCGTCTTTCTTCTTCTATGAGTTTTAATCCTTATGCCTTTCCCACTTCCTGTTGCTCTTTCTAATGTGCTGCTGTATTTTTCCACTTCCCTTGGCATTTGCTCTGCTCTTTGATTGCGTCCATCAAATTGTTAAGTAGACATTCGATCAGGTTTGTTGGACGTACAGTTGCCTACAAAACACACTCAATTGAATGTCAATACACACTACTTTAAACTGCACACATACACACACAAATGTATGCAAAGTTGACAACAATGAATGAATGATTGATTACACGCTCAAATTGAACAGACACTTAGCCTTTTTCAGCCATGACTACGATGGCCCCACCCACCAATGTATTTGTGGGTGTGGGTGGGCGTCCCTGTGTGTGTGGGCTTAGAAAGGACAAATCGATAAAGACATATGGTTAGTCGGGTTGACATGGCCAACTCGCCTCTCGCTGGGGGCTCGCGTGTGTTTGTGTGTGGGTTGTGAATTCCTAACCAGAAATGTGGGCAACGATTTCTTTTTAACCATTTAACTTAAATTTATTTACATTCCGTGCCCCCCGTCAGCCAGCCAACCCAATTCATTAATAATGTTATTTTATATTCGCTTTGGGTTCGGGCCAAAAGGCCGGCCGACTTCCTCAAAGTAAGCCAAGAAACTTTTGCCCCCGAAGGATACTTTTCCCAAGCACAGGCCTTTTTCACAAAATGCCTATAGAATGGCATAACGAAGGTATTAAAATTTCTAGCACTTAGATTTCTTGAATTCTTCTCCTGACAGCAAAAAAGCTTCCTCGTGTCTTCCAAGAACTCTTTGGGTCCGTCCAGTCTTCAGCTTTTGCCAGGATCGTTTTCCTAGACCCTTTTGCTTCCTGCTGCAGCCTTCTCGGTCCAGTAAAGTAAACTTTCTTGTTGCCTTTCTTGCCTGGCAGGCGGAACCGGCGTTGGGCTGCATCGATCGTGGGGTTGGCTAGTTTAAAAACATTTATTCCTTATATTCTTACTCAATGTTTATGCTGCTTGGAGGTGACCCCAGGCTGCTGGTGCAACGGACCGTCTCCTGTCGAAAGTTCCTGTGTATTTTCACAGTTTCTACAAAAACCGAGGGCCGTGCAAAAAGTACTTTGACTTTAAGAAAAGGCCACAGAAGTATTAATAAAACTTTGAGGACTTCTAGAGAATTCTTGCATCTCAATAACTCGGAAGTGAAGCTGAGGGCTTTGACTTTCGTTGGTCTTCAGATTTCCAACCTGCCCAAAGTAATTCTTAAACTCGCCCTCGATTGTGTTTTCTTTTTGGCAAACTCTTTGTGTGTTCTTTTGGGGCAAAAGGAAAAAGTCGACTGCATTGCTTGGCTGCATCGTGAGTGTTGTTTTTTTCATTGAAAATGCACGCGCCAATAAATTCACCCCCCAGCCTGATTGATGGACTCGTAATGAGAGGTTAAAAATAAAAGTTCCGAAAATTAGTAAACCACAACCAAAAGTACCCCAACTACAAAGCTCCAAAGTGCTGACAGTGCAAAACGTGATTAGACAGGCGCTAAAAAAAAACCCTTCCCCAGTGACGACAACCTACCAAAAGTGGCAGCCGGACTCGCGATTTTCAGCGTCGCAGCGGGCGCAGCGGCAGCGGCCAGGTAGCCATGCGACAGCGACAGAGCCGGCGCCGAGGCATGGGCATAGCCCAGCTGATGTCCGGACAGGTGCAGGGCCGGGGCAGTGGCCCCATAGTGGCCGCCATAGCTGTAGGCCGGGGCGGCGGCGGCCAGGCCGTAGGTGTGTCCGTAGGCTGGGGCTGCGGCGTAGGAGATTCCATGGGCGGCTGTCAGGGCGGGCGCTGTGTGCTGGGCCAGGGCGTAGGTGGCTGCCGGGGCGAGGGCGGCATGGCCGTAGCCCAAGTGGCCGTGGACGGCTAGATTTCGGGTTAAGATTAACAAGCTACGTGCATAAAAGATACAAAAAACAAAAGCCCCAGACCACAGCCGTCGGCGGCTGGTGGTGCGGGCGGGGTGTGGTGTCCAGGGGGGTGGGGGGAGGTGCTGTGCTGTCTACGAAATGGTGTTGGTGGTGGTGAAGTTGGTGGTTTGGGTACTCACCGCCGTAGGCGGGGGCCAGGCCGGCATCGTTGCTGCTGCTGGAGCGCTGGACATGGGACTGGGAGTGCGCGGTTTGGACTTGGCTGGCGTAGTCGGACTGGGAGGACTGGCCGTAATGACCTTTGACCGTATGCTCCTGAGTATTGCCAACGCTGGCGTGATCCACGCTCGGCGCGCTAATCGAGTAGGCAGCCGGGCCGCCGGGCTTGGCATGAACGCAGGCCACCAAGGCAGCAACACAGAAGATCAACTGCAAAGGACACGAACAAAAATAAAAGAAAATATTAGACTAAGTCCACTCTCTGTGGTAAGTTGGAGGTACAGTTGTGTTCAGAGCTCTAAGGAAGCTTAAAAACAAACTTGGGAGCCAAAGTTCTGGGGTACAATTGTTCTCAGAGCTCTAGGGAAGCTTGGAGAGACTTAGAAACCAAAGTATTTTGGTACAGTTGTGTTGAGAGCTCTGGGGAAGCTTAAAGAGACTTGGAAGCCGAAGTTTTAAAGTACAGTTGAGTTTAAGGGCTTAGGGAAGCTTAAAGAGACGTGGGATTGGGAGGCTCTTGTGTTCAGAGCTCAGGGAAATCTTATAAAGACTCTGGAGGCGAAGTTCTTAAGTACAGTTGTGTTCAGAGCTCTGGGGAGCTTAAGAAGACTTCGAAGTCAAAGTTTATAGATATAGTTGAGCTCAGAGCGCTTACTTTGGAAGCAGATGTGCTCAGGGAGTTGGCACGACGGTCTGAATACCCAAATATAAAGTTCGTAAGCTTGCCTAAGCTGAGCTCCCAATTCCTGGGGATCTTCACTGTAAAGCTGAGATTATTGGCTGCCTTGTCTAACGGTTCGTTTTCAATTCAAACACCCAACAAATACTCAGAATGAAGCCCTCTAGAAACGCAAGCACGTGGACCTAATGAGCTTAGAGAGGAACGATTAAAAATGTAAACCCGATTAGCGTTTTCGGTTGTGAAGGACCCACAACCTGCTGGCTTAATTGCATTCATTTGGACTCGAAACAGACGCCACTGAGCAACAACAACTTGTAAATGAGTTCTCGACAAGCCCACTCAATTAGGGGCTGCCGATGGCGAGGCAACAGTCGTGGAATTACTCGTATGCAGATTCATCCGATTGCAGGCTCGTGCAGTCTCTTCGGGGCAGGAAATTTCGAGCGCATAAACTTTTAATTAAGTTGCAAAGTACTTGACCATAAACTCGTGTATACACTCGAACACACGCGCACCTGGAGGTGGTTTGGCCTTGAGACGAAAATCAATTGACAGGAGAGGGAAAGTGCCAACGCGGCGTATGCGCGTTTTTCAGCTGGACATGAATTTTTTGCCGCAGCCATCTACGCGGAATTTCTCGAAGCGAGAAATTAATTTAGCGAAATGGATAGAAAGAAAATTCCATTTAAAAATGTAAAACGAATCGGCGCGTCAGTCGCGATGACAAAGTTTTTGCCCGCCCAAAGACGAAAAAAGGTTCCCAATGAAATTTCCAACCGACTGAGTTTCGTTAATTCACGGGAATTTATCTTTCGAGAGAGGGTCGCTTGGGTCCAGTGTTGTTCTCGAAACCGGAAATTGATTAACCGTAACTACGGACCAAGAATCAACAGCAGGAAAACCTCTATAAAGATCCAAACATGAAAGGGGAAAATTTAAGGAGAAAGTAAATCATCGGCCGGCGGGCCTGTGTCCTGCGCGACTTTTGCTTTTGTTTTTTTCTGTTCTCATTTTCCTGGGATTTCGTTACTGGGCCATTTTCGAGCCCATTTCACTGGGACCCTCGAGAAGGTTGACTTGATTTGTATTTCTGCCTTTGTTTGTCTTTTATGGAAGTTTTATCTGATTTTAATTAAGCGGAACCAACGGCACGGGATCGGAACATATGGCAGCCGCCTCCCCCGCTTGCCGAAAGTTTTCGAGTAAATTTTAAAATGCAATTTCTTTCGGGGGGCAAATTTTTCCACTTGGATACTCTTTCCACTTTTCGCAGTTGCCGCGTCGCTGGGTTGCCGAGTTAATTAGCCAGTTGGCCTTAAAAAATTCGAAATGCAACTTGCGTTTCATAATTTTATGCCGGCCAGTTAATTAACATGCGTTAACAGCCCTGACCATTTGACTTTGGCATTCCATGCGACGACCTTCGCAATTTAAAGTAGAGCGAAAATGGCGATTTTATTGGGGATCCCAAAAATATTCGTTGAATATTCAAGGAGCCCAAAGTGGATTCCATTAAACTTGGATCTTTGGAAATTTACATAAACTTATTGCTTGAAAAATGCACCAGAAAATTATTCAGTCTTCAAATTACTTTAAAAAATGTTTGAATCGTTTTTAAAAGGCAGGAATTGGAGGAAAAGTTCTGCGGATTTTTGTTTCTTTTCTGCTCTCGGTTTCAAAATTCAGTAAACAATTATTTCTTTGAATTTTGGTCGAAACTGACCTCGAATTGTTTTTGAATCCCGCAACCCGTTGGCTGAAACAGTTGCCTTTCGGGGGCTTTGACGACTCTCCCAAAATTTGCATTCAAATTGAATGCCTCCAAGAATCTGCCCCCTAGTTGCTGTTCGACGCGGCGGCACCGGCTGCCGCTGACAACTGCCACAAAGCATATGAAAGCGGAGCTCCTTTTCGGACCAGGAGTCCCCACCGCCGCCATCCGTCTGTCGCCAGGCGGTCGTACATCCTTTCCATCTGGGACAGCGTGAAATACTTAAAAATCAATAAACGCAAGAAGGATGATGCTGAGCCAGGGAATCCATATGATGATATATGGACAAGGTGAACGCAACCTGGCAGAGTCTCGCTTTTCTTTCCTTGGCTCTGTTTTTTTGGGGGGCACCAGTCGAGCGAGCGGCCACAAACAAAACGATTGGAAAAGCGGAAAATCCATTCACTTGCCAAGCCCAAAAAGGAACATATTAAATCACAACTACAACGACCTAAATCTACCCTTCTTTTTTGGTTTTGGATGAAGAGTTAAGGAAAGCTTAAGAAAAGAATTGAAAGGTTCAAGAATCGAGAGTTTATGGGGAATGAATTTAATCTCCTTCTGGGCTTTGTGAAAAATGATCTGTGAGTCTTTAAATGGCTAAGAACTCTTTTGATTCCTTAACTACAACGAGTCTATTGGCTTTAAGTATTCTTAAGATTTTTTATATAACATTATTGTATAAAAATCGGATTGATTTTAGACTTAGAAATAAAAATTCAACAAATTCTTGGGTTCTAATTTGAAGGCTTTGGATTCTAAAATACCCAATCTTTTTATGGATTATAGGAAGAAAATATTAAATGTGATTAAGAACAGTTAGGGAAACTTATAAAGGGGTTTTTAAGTTTTCAAATTAACTTCTAATCAAGGAAGAAAACTTTACTATAGTTAATCTTGTAGAATCAAATTAAATATAACAGATTCTAAGCATCAAATGTAAGTCCTTTTCGTTCTACTATAAAATTAATTAATCTAAGAATTAAAGCTCAAAAAATCCTTTAAAAAATCATGGTTCCTATAAAAATATCTTTTTGAAACAGATCTGGTGATTGATTAAAAAAATTGAGCCAAAGTTGAGGCCAAAAAAACCCAAAGTCTTCAAAATAAAAGTTCCCTTAAATTTATTCCTCAAAGCTTAAGAAATCCTAAAATCCTCCCGGTGGCCGGGCTCACAGCCTTCCCCAGGATAATGGCCTACTCGCCCTGTTCTAGCCCAGCTAAAGGACTCTTACTGTGCCGGTAGAAAGGGTAAATTCAAAAGGTACTGAAGCGAAAAACCTTCTGCCTTTGGCAGGGGCCAAGGATTAGCCGGTGAGTATTTCATCGTAGATCTGCCGAAATTCGCTTTTCGATTGTCCTGCTATTTACACACAGCCGTACACACACACACAGAAGCACACACGCAGTGAAGCGGAGTTATCCTGGCAAGCGATTCGCACTTTACGCACCTTGAATGCCATTTTTGTTGGGATTTTGGTTTTGTTGTCGTTGGGTTCGTGAAAAAACGTGAAAAAAAATAATTTGATTTTTGTTGGCTTGGAAGTGCACGCACTGAGCTCGGTCGATCAAAAACTGTTTCAATTGCGGGTTCTTTGCGTTTATTTATACCATGAAAACGGCGCTCGGAAAATGGTCCATGGAAACTGGCAAACGAGTTTCCATCGTCACCTCGGCTTTTGATTTTGGCAAACCAGGCAGCGCCACCGACCGCCGCACCGACGACAGCAGCGCCGACGCAGCTTACCTGCCCGTCTGTCCCGTTGATCCAACTGTCCGGCCGGCCGGCCATCCAACCATCCAGCCATCCATCTATCCACTTAGCCAGCCCGCCTGCCTGTCTATTGTGAATGTGCGCAGGCGCGGCCGCCCAACCAACCGACCGACCGGCCGACTACACCCGCCTCAAAGTTGTTTTATGGCATTTGGCGGCTGACAGCCGCTTTGCGTTTTGCGGTCTGCCAGCAGCCGCTTAATTGAAATCGAATCAAATGCCAAATACGAAAAACTCTACTGACTAATTGTTTGGTCAAAAAGTTGAGGAAATTCCAATCAAGCCGGCCAGCCGAGCCAACGGGAACGGGAATTAAAGACACTCGGAAATGAGGCAGCTGTTGGGCGTCCGCTCCGTCCGTCCATCAATAATTGAAAATGTGTTCGTGAAAAGTCGATTCAACTGGTCATTAAATTCGTTTGGCATTTTTCGGTCAGCAGGGGAATATGAGGACTGTGCGTGTGTGAGTTTCCTATCCAATAAATAAATAAGCTCAATTGGAGGGTTGGCTTCTTAATTTCATTTGCATTTTAAATGCCCAACTTGTCGCAATCGAAAGGACTGTGGGCAGTTGGCCTCCTTTCCATTGATAAATGGCTTTTCGGTTTTGAGGTCTTCCAAGAAGAGCGGGTAAAATTCTTCGAATTGAAAAGGAAAAATGAGGTGAGCTGCTGGCGGCCTTTAAAGAGGTCAAAGGACTTACGGTAATGAAAATATATACAGATAATTAAGGAGTTTTATTTATCACGTTTAGTGATTCAGATTGAAAGCTTTTCAGGCTATTAAGGTTTTGGGTTGATGTGTTCTTTTGGTTTTAAAAATATCTTTAATTTTGAACTATTTTAATCTCGTTTCCTGTGGAACATTTTATGATCCCAACTGCCTCTTAGGAACTTTAAAACTATTCCTAATTTCTGTGATTCTTCACTTACTTCGCCAGAGACTAACTTTGTAATTATTCAATCAGTTTTCCTGTCAATAAAATTAATGTTTTAAAGAGCTTTCCTGGCTTTTATTTGCTGCATATTTTAAGGACAGTACACTTCAGATACTTTCCTAAAAACCAATTTAGGTCTCTGCATAGCTTAAAGTTCTTTTTATATCCTTTACCCTTTGACTTTACCCTTTTATTAGCTATGCTTTTAAGCCAATTATAAGTTTTTATTATTCTCCCTTGAAGTCTCTATAAAACACTTCACTTTGATTTCATACCCTGTACCCTTGGCTAGGGTAAGTAGTATATTTTGGGTGAACAGATTTGGAACCCCAAGAAACTCTGCAAAAACGTGTTCCTCTTATGATTTGGTGGCTTGAAAAAGTCAATCGTCGGCAGCAGTCGGTTATGAAAATAAATAAATGTTTATTTGATTGAGTCATTTCCTCAAACACCCTTAACGAAAGCTGTTTTGTTACCGCACCAACAGCCAGGGAGCAGGGGGACCCGAAAAGCTGTTTAATTTCCATTGGCCGCCCCACTTAGCTGGGGTTCTTTTATGCGCCGACTGGAGCCGAGTTAAATAATCACACGCATGTGCCAGGGAAGCACTTAAAGTCTCGAAGCCTTCGTCAGACACATTCGCCGTCGATTAGCGGGGCCCCCGCCGTGTAATTGGAGCAGTTGGCCAAAAAGCCAGCCAACGATGTCCAGCAATTTGCGGTTGACGGGCGAGCGAGCAACTCTGACAGTCGCCAGTCTTCGCATTGAGTTGAGTTGCAAATTGCTAGCCGGCCTCCCACCTCCCCAACGCACTCATAAATGCCCCGGCTCGCTTTCAATATCTGCCGGATTATATAAGTCTGGGCGATGGACGGAATCAAAGACGCCAAAGCAAACGGCCAGGCCAAAACGCAATGGAAAATTAAAAACAGGCCCAGCGCGAAAGCAAAAGGCCTCGCCGTCGTCTTTCCACAAATTTCCACATCACTCCGCTGGGCTGGCTGCGCCCAAAGTGCACCAGAGCCATTAATAAAGCGAGCATTGCCACGTGAATGATACGCATCCCGCCAAAGCCGCCACCAGGCAGGCAGAAGGGAGAGGATGCTGCTCATATAACCAACACCAGCCGAGGCTGTTCGGCCGGCCAGCAGACTGGCCTAAATTTAGCTAACCAAATCACAGCAGTCGGCAAGTTGGCGAGACGCACTGGCGGCAAATCCCAGTCCTCCGTTTGGCCAATGCAACGCGGACCGGGCCAAGAGAAATGGCTGTCAGAGAATGAATAGAGTGTTGTTCTTAAGTGGAACAGCACGCAAGTGCTGACCCTGATGCCCAACGGGGCCAATGGGCCTGCAACTGCAGCTGCGCCCGTTGGCCAACTTTCACTTGACTGCAAGTGGCCTCTGCCCCGCTCACCGGCGAGAGTTTTCTTTTCGAAGGTCCTTGGTAGTCGCAGAATCAATCTACAGCACTCACAGCTGGCATTAATTTGTTTAATTGCATTGTCCCCCAGGGACTGCCGCACTTTGACACTGACACTTGGGGGCCAAATGAGCCAAGCAGCCAGCAGCGTTTGGGGCGGCGGCCGCTTGGTCATCTGGGTCACCCTGATGGCCTCCTCACCAAAAAACAAAAAAAAAACACAACCAAAAGAAATGAACAATGAGCATTTGTCGCCGGCGTCAGCTGTCGAGCGAAATCGACAGCTTCCACTGGCAATTTTGAGGCGGGGCAGACGTTGGGATTTGTTTCAATTGCGCTGTCAATTGATGGCCGTTTTACTTTTCCTTCAATGTTTCAATTGGTTGGCTGTCTGGCCGTCCATTGTCGTCCATTATCCCAAATGACACAACCGCCCCGCGCCGCCTCCCCCCGGCAGGATGGGGCGACTTTTTGTTTGGTAAAGTTTTATGCCCATTTTGCATATCGAAGATTAATGACTCGGGCCCACATCTGCCAGCTGGCTGATTGGGCAATTGGATTAGCATAAAACCAACTCCAAAATATCCCCAACCGCAGCCTTAAAGAAGGTAAAAGGAAGTTTCAAAATCCGGAAGGGAGAAATTTATGGTTTTCCAAATTTTTGGATTTGAGTACAATTTTTTGTGCTGTCTTGTTGAGGAGCCGCAAATTTGTGCAAAAATTTATCTACCTCTTTTGATTTACTGAGTGTTAAATTGGAGAGGAAGCCTCGGACTAGCAGAACTTTAGTTTTGATCCTTCGATACTTTGCGGGCCACCAGAAACTTGGGCAAAGACTCTTCCAAGCACCTGGAATTGTTGGCAGCCCAAGTTGCATTTGTCGAGCAACTGCGAAATTTTAAATCCCACAGACGATGGACGGACGGAGCCACCCGTGGATGGGCTTAAAAAGTATTTTGTTTTTCAAAAAGGAAAGGAGAACAAGAAAGAAACTTCTCCTGGTCGACAACAATGCCCCGAGAAGCGGGCCAAGTTGGGAAAGCTGGGAATTTAATTTTAAAAAATTAAACGCATAAAATAACAAGTTCAAGGACGGCGGCCACGATTGAAAGGCAGCTTCGATTTGGGTCAGAAATGTGTCTCTGCCGGTCGATGCTGAGATTCCGCCCACAGCCGACGAAGCGCAGCGAGGCGCGTTGCACAATCGACCGGGCAGGCCGACGACGCCTTAAAATGAAGCCGACAATTGAGATTTTCGGGGCAGATTGTTCAGTTTGTGTTGTTGGCTTCATTAAAACTGCACTGGCGATGCCAGCACAGCGATAGGAACGCCGGCCACGCCTCCACAGGCCAGGCAAATTTTGCGGAGGTTTTCTTTATAATTTTGTGCCCAACGCAATTTCCATAGAATCTATGAATTTCTTAATTCGATTTGAGCATATCGAAGGCACCGATTGATCGTCCACACATTTAAGATTCTTAGGAAACCGCAACAACCGCCAGTCACCTTCAATTTTGCCAAGCGTCGAGAATGTCGAGAAAAACAAAGTCCGACGTTGGGCAGCAATTAAAAAAATCTAGAAAGACCAGCGGAATTCGTGGAAAATTATGCTTAAGTGCTGCAATTAGCAGCACCAGCAACAACATCCCGCGGTGACAGCAGCAACCACGACCGCCACACAGAAAAAAACCCCACCGAACGCACTTTACAATTTTCATTAATTATCCCCCAAAACGGAGCGGAGGTGGCGTATACGCAACTTGAACGCAACTCCCGTGAAATTTACTCTTTCCACAAACCAAACGAGTGTGCTGAATACAAGAAGCGGCGCGCCGCGGCGGTAAGTTTGGCCTGAAGAAAAAATTGGGCTAAGAAATCGTCAGGGTAACAAGTTGAGGCGGAAATTTGAGAACAATTCTTTTAGGAGGATTTAGAAGCGAGTCTGGGGAGTAATTTTGAGGAGTTTTGAAGAAAACCAATCGAAACATACTAAAAGGGGAAGAAGCTAAGAGAGCTGAAATCAAATTTGGATTGCGAAAAGTAAGCACAAATTAAAAAGAGAATTACAAATAAAAATCGGATGAATTTGATGCCAATTTGGTGCAAATTTAATAAGAGATTGGGGTAAAAATATTTAAGTATTTTTTATATACGACCTGTGAAACTTATAGTGGCTTTTACCTCAAGTCAGTACTTCTGCCACAAAACATGGCCATCTGTTGGGATCAAAATGTAAGGATCACCATACCTCAAAGCCCCATTGGCTTCGAGGAAAGCCTCTTCGGAGCTGCTGAGTCGGTGGAGGGGTAAATTGCGCTGAATTTGGGATCAATTTGAAAAGGTAAGGAAATTTGAAATGTGATCTTCGAGACTCTCAGTGATTTTGCTATTGCTAAAACAAGAAGTATAGATCCCACAGCCTTACAGAATAGGCTTTTCGAAGCTGCTGAGCCGGTGGAGGAGTAACTATTTGGATACCGTATTACCCTTTGCACATCCACAGGCACAAAAGCCATTAGACTTATTTATATTCATCTGTCGCTCTGTGAGAGTCCTTTGCAAGCTTAAGATCCCCAGAATTCTCATATTAATCGCTGCCATTTTTACCTGGCAAGTTCCGCCAAAAAGAGCAACTCATTGTCGTCGTTTTTTTGGGGAGGCACTCATAAATTTCCTTGCCCAACTTTTGCCCGTTGGCTTGGCCATATTTTTGTGTTTTTGGGAGTTTGTTGGGCGCCTTGCCTGGCCCATATCCTCTGGTCATTTTCAGCATCCATTCGAGCTGTCTGTCGATTAATTTTTAATCTTTTTTTATCGATGGTGCACGATTTTCGGTCTAGACTCGGGCCCACCGTCGTCCGGGGGCCACACTTATATAAGAACGTGTGACGCGATTTTGGGCGACAAATCACACACAACGCATAAATTTCGCATGCCATCGACTGACTCCCCTTGCAGGTGCTGTAACCCAGCCAGCCAGCCGGCCATCGACGGAGGGTCTCCATACTCTAACAGTAGAGCGAGTGAATGAGTGAGTGAGTGAATGAGCGGTTAGGCCTGTGGGGCGTAGGCCTCCGACAAATCTAAAATAGACCCAAGCCTAAGCCCCCGGGGCAGCCGGCAGTTGGCTGTCGGCAGTCGGCAGTTGGCGGGCCAAACTGGTGACAGGCCACGCAGTTTTTTTGTTTTTTTCGAAAGGCAATTGAAAATAACAAGTGAGAATTAATGCGTCCCAAAAGCACCGACCTGAAGACACCCTTCCCATGTAAAACGAGCGGCAGAGTTGGGTAAGATGGAATCTGAGATCCTTTCTTGATTTCCAGATTTCAAAGAGTGGACGAGGACCTTGGAATCGTCGGAGAACAAATCAAATTTCCAAAACTAATCTTGGCCCGAGTTCAAAGCCTTTTTCTCAATCTTAAGATCGGTTTTGGGGTTTGTTAGTTCAAATCATCTTACTCAACAGATAGAATAGAATTTATTCCTTAACTTATTGGGGTTTATAATTTTCCCATTAGATTTTTTTAGACCCCGTAGACATCAAGATCTCTTTAGATATTTGTATCCTTGAGACATGATTGGTTTTGGGGCTTTAGAACTCAAATCATCTCATTCGACAGACAGGATGGAAGTTGTTTCTTAACTTCTGTGCTTTCTTACGACTCCAATTATGTTGTTTAAGAGTCTTTGGATCTCCTATAAGATTTTTGTACCCTTGAGCTTGGGATTAGAGTTTTTTAATCCCGACCAAAATCGGGAATCCATTCTTATTTTATAATCTCAAAGAACCTTCGACTTATCCCCAATAAATTCTTCCACGATCTTTCAATCGACCCTTCAAGTTTACCCCAATCAATGGACTCTCACTTCCGCCCTTTTGAAGAGTATGGAAAATGTATAAGAAAAAAAAATCCCACCACTTTAAGCGGGTATGCATTTCGATTCTTGGAGTTGTTGTTGTGGATTTGGTGTGTGTTTTTTTTTTAATTTTTTGTTTTATTTGTGGGTCGGTTGTTATTATAGAAACAGCAACGACCTGATTTTAAGCTGGGCGTGTTGGTTGTTTATGCAGCAATCGCTCGCCGAGAACCGATTGAAGGCGAGTTTATCGGAGCTCAAATTTGATTCTGGCCGCCGCCCCCGTCCCCCGTCGGCTGTCATTATTTCGATTTGCCAGGGAAACCTCTGAACTGAACGACCCAAGCAGCCATACGAACTTCCCAAAGCGGCCAGCCGCACATTTTTTGCGGGCCGAAAAAAAAAGAAACCAAGGGCCGGACAACAGCAGCAAAAAAGGAGAATAAAATTCTCAAGGAAAGCTTAGGAAAGATGATTAGGGGACGGCCCGGCAGCAGCTGCTTAATTTAGTTACTTTATTAGTTTTCCCTCGGGTCAGCGCCCACAGAAGCCCCGCAGATTCGCCCACGCGACCAACCGGCCGATGGACTAGCCCAGGGAAATCATCTTGTTTTCTTTTTTTTTTTTGAAGAGCCTTAAGTTTTTTTCATTTCTTCCTTCCTGGTGCTGCGAGGAGCTTAGCCAGAAATCTAATAATGAAAGTTGCATGGAAACGCCAACTTATGCAAATGCGATGGATTTTCATTGACGAAAACTTTGCAGTCAGCCAAAAAGCCAGTCGATATTCCCGGAAATATTTACATTCCCACGATAAGCGAATCTGCGATGACAAGAAACAAATTCGACAGGCATTTCGACTTAGGGGAAAGGAGTTGATGGAGACGACAGTCGGAGTTTTCAAAAAGGAAATATTTTGCTAAATGAATTCCTCAGTAAATAAAAAAAGCAAAGCAAGGAATCTTCATATTTTTTGTGGTTTTAATAAGACATTTTGGCGGACTCTCCCTCGCCCTTTCACTTCCTCGTTCAGCCACAAATGGAATTCTGCACTTCGCCTTCCCCTTGGGAGTAGATTTCTCGTAGATTTCTTAAAGTTATGGCTGCGTTATAATCGTATTATTATGATTATGAATAGGGCCTGACAGATTTGTAGCCGAGAAACGGCGAAGCGGCCCGGGTGTCGCAATTACGCATACGCCGTGTGAC
>JBAMCP010001591.1:0-20068 GCA_037075105.1 Lissocephala sabroskyi
CACACACCGCCGCAAATATGCGGTGTATGTGTGTGTGTGTGTGTGTTTGGGAGACAATGAAAGCATTGAGCATACAAACCAAACAGTGTTGGGTAATTCGGTTCAATTGATTCCGATTCCACCGCGAACCAGTTCATTTGCTCTATAAACAAGATGGCGAACGTGCGGAACTCAAATGAGCAACATTTGTTCAGTGCATTTGAATTCCGCACCACGGAAGTCCCCCCCACCCCCATGACAAAGGCTTGCACTGCTAGCTTACATAATATGCTAATGAGGAGGCCCAAAGACTTCCCATGTGGGCCAGGCAGAGAACTAAGTTGGGTTTTTCTTTCCAGGTGACCAAACTGGATGACATCAGTCCACTGATTTTCCTTAACCGCACCAAGGCCGCGCTCAACTGTGCCGCTGGATCCATGCAGGTAAAGCCCCTCCAATAATTTCAATAATAGAATCTAAAAATAACGGTGATTTGCCAGGTCGATTTGAAGTTCAACGATCCGTTCCATGGCATCATCCAGGCGGATTATGACCGCAGCAGCGCCTGCCGGGTGAGCGGCAAGGGAGCCCTCAGCTACCGCCTCGAATTGCCGCTCAAAGGCTGCGGCACTATACAGGTGAGGACTTAAGGAATCTTACTTCCCAACAGCTTTAAAGACGAAAGATTTCCTTTAGAATCCCACGCGTGTGTTCACCAACAACATCATCGTGCGTTTCCATGCCAATCTGGAGATGGACGGCGATGAGATCATCACCATTGTGTGCCGTTATCCGCCGCCTGTGCCCTCCCTGCCGCCCGCACTGCCAGCCCCCATGTAAGCCTGCTTCAGTTAACCTTTGACCTATGCTAATCTCTTGTTTCTAGCCTCAATCCCATAGCCACTGGGGCCGTGCTGCAGCCGCCCTTGAAGGGCATACAGATCCTGATGATCATTTGCGCCATTATGTTCCTTACTCTGCTTTTGCTGGGCCTGGCGGTTTCGTATTACTGCCTGCGCAGCCGGCCTATTCCTGTGGTCCGCCGCCTGCCCATGTCGATGGGCAGCGGCTCGGAGATAACCAAGCTCAGCGGCAGCAGCGTGGGCAACATCAGCGCCTTCGAGGGCGTCAAGATCCCGCGCGCCCATGCGGCCCTCCAGGCGGTCTACAGCTCCTCCGGCAGCGATGGCGCCCTGATACCCTCCGATTACCCCAGCGAGTCCCACTCCGAGATCGAGGAAATCGACACCAGGTGAGTCCAAATTAGCCAACCCCGAACCCCCCGGCTAATGGAATTTGCTCCCCCCCCAGATCGCTGCCTTTTAGTTCGGCCGGCAGCTTCGAGAATCGCGCGTTTGTCCAGGAGACTTCGAGCATTTACAGCGACCACTATGCGCCGGCCCAGGAGATGCCAGTGGCCAATGCGGTGACCACGGCCATCACCCGCCATGCGGTGCCTATACAGGAGGCCGCCTCGCCCAAATTCGATGTCCAGGTGCGGGTGAAAAAATCGCCACCGCCCATTCCCTCGCCCGTGACCTCCGACACCGAAAGCGTGGCCACTTTGCGCCCGGATCGCAACAATCTCTCCACCATCATGGAGGCCTACGAGGACCGCGAGAGCATCATGACCATGGACTCCCTGCCGGCCCAAGTCGAGACGATTCAGTCCCAGTTCACTTATGTCCCCGAGCTGCATCCGGCCCCCCAGGCGGGCCTGGTCCTGCCGCCTCCGGTCGAGCCCAAGTTCTCGGTGTACACGCGCACCCACCACGAGGTGGTGGACGGACGGCCGGAGACCTGGAGCGACTACACAGACGGCCGGGCGGCCAGTGAAATCACTGACATCTCCCTGGAGCACCCCGACTCCCAGGCCGTGGACACTTTGCATTACTACGAGGACGAATATGTGCCAGTGGAGCCGCCGGTGGTGGCCAAGATGCCGCTGGTCACCTCCCACACGGTGGACGATGTTTACCTGCGCACGGTGACCGAGAAGAAGACCATCGAGGACATTGAAAGCCACAAGCGTCGGGTCACCGAGTACAAGACCAAGCCGAAGTTGATGGCTCCGCCGCCGCCTCCGCCGCCGGTGGATCCCACGTTCGATGTGAAGGTGCGGAATTATCCGTCGGAGCGGGAGCAGCAGCAGTGGGAGAACTTCTCGGACATCAGCAGCGCCTCCGGGCTGACCCTCACGCCCAAGATGGAGCGCAGCGAGCTGAGCCTGCCGCCGGCCGTGGCCACCGAGCCGCCGGCCCAGATCCATGACAATAAACTGAAGCTCACCAGCCCCGAACTGGTGGGCAATATGAAGCCCATTGAGGTGCCACCGGAGGACAAGGCCGTGCCGAATTGGGATGTCTTGATAAGGATCCTGGAAGAGCCCGAGCTGCCGGAGGTGGACGATGCCAGCTCCGTCCACAACATCAGCTATGACGACAAGGCCAAGTGGAAGGAGATCATCACCACGGAGTCCTCGCTGCGCACCATGCTCACCGAGGCGGTGGTGCGCGAGGACTTTGAAAGGATTCGCCAGGACACCCGCTACGAGCGCATGTTCGAGCCCCAGACCTGGGACGTCATCATCCGCATCCTGGCCCCGCCCCCCGACGATGACAACGACGTCGAGCTGCGCACCCCCAAGCGCTCCAAGAAGACCCAACCCTGGGACACCCGCTCCCGGCGCAGCTCCCTGCCCACGATCTATGAATACGACAGTGACGGCGGCTCCAGCGTCCGCACCATAAGGAATGATCCCAGCCTCCCGCTGCATGTGGGGCACTTCAATCTGCAGAGATCCCGCAGATCCTCGAGGACTTCCTATCAGACGGACAACAATGACTTCCGCTCCATGTCCGAGGTGACCGTGGACTTTGGCCGTCCTGACCATCTGGACAATGTGTCCGATGCCAGCTCGTTTTACCCGATGCAGTACTATGACGACGAGGATCGGCGCTCCTTCCATCGCTCGATCAGTCATCCTTCGTTGGCCCGATCGGCCAGCGAGTTCACCGAACACTGGGCTGCTCCGGAGGAGCTCTCCTCGCCGGAGGGCACGCCCAGTCAGCTGCGTCGCATGCGTCAGGTGAGTCCTGCCAGGCCCCCCCAAGCAGCCCACTTAATTTAATGGATTCCTTTCTAGGCCTTGCCGCCGGGCCGGGACCAAAGGCTGGTGGCCCAGTCGCAGTCCCAGACGGAGTACGTGGCCACGCACCGCAGTGTCTACCATGCCGAGAAGGAGGAGCTTGCTCCGCCGCGCAAGTGGTAAACGCGCCAGGATGCCTTCAAGTCATTTCCCCAACGCCCTTCCGATAAATCGATAAATGACTTAATGATTTTTTTTTTTTTTTGTAAACTAACAAAAGTGCCAATTGCAGGGCGCGCTGAAGGCGCCAAAAGCCTCCGCCTGGTATTAATTCCCTTAGTCGTTTAGTCCTGAGAAACCTTCGCTATGTTAACCCTTCGCGGTGCCCAGCCGTCACGGCGAAGGGTTAATGTATATATATGATTTTTTGGTATTATCTCACCTCGATCGCTGCCCTTTGTATTTACTAAATGTATAGAAATGTCTGGGCGACTTGAGGTTAAATTCCTCACCAATCGCTTCAAGTTTTTAGTATCAATTTAAATTTAGTCTTCCCCTCTCTCTCCCTCGCTCTGTTGCTGTCTCAAGTGCGTGAAAAGAGAGAGAGCTATTTCTGTGGTGTAGGTCCCCCCCGCCCCCTCTGTAAACCCGGATGAGACTCCATACTTCTAATATGCTTCCATTTAGATAATTAAGCCAACTAGTTTAGTTATAATTTTTGTACGCAATTAAAAAACACAAAAATTGACGCGAATTCAAATCGACGGATTATACATATTTAATTATCTAGTAATTTACATTATTAAACTGATCGATCTGTAGCTGGCCAACCACGCTATATCAATAATAATTCAAATAAAAATCGAGTACTAACATTAAATCGAGTTTTTCTATTTTTTACCCCACAGGGATTTTTATACCCTCGACTGCAAAAACAAAACTAAACAGTCGAAAAAGGTTACAGATAGACGGTTCTCTGAAGTTCAAGAACCCTCACCCGCCTCTATGATAGACGGCTAAATGGAGCCACGCTCTTTTACCCTTTACCCTCCGGAAGGGTAATGAAGTCCCAATTCAGAAAGGAATTGGGAATTTTTACGTCTTTTACGCTGGAGAAGACAGTTTAAAAACTTAAGAAGTAGATAAGAGGTGTTATCCTAGTCAATTATTTAAGGATTGGTATATCCTTTATACTGAAGGAGTACTTTAATACGCAATCTCAGAGCTTAGAGACGTAAGACGAACAGAGCGATGATTCAGGAATTTGAACCCTTTACCCCCAAGAACTACATATTTAGGCAAATCTGTCTAAATTTAATGCCAATTTGAAAACTTAAGACGCCATGAGAGGTGTTACCCTGGAGTAAGTAATTAAATATTTTTCCCCCTTACCCTAAAGAAATAAAATTACATTAAAATTTAGGGAAGTAAGACGCACTGAGCGAAAATTCGAGCTTAATGATAAAAAAAAACTCACTGAGCGATGTATTTTTTTTTTGACCACGAATTGAAGGGCTTTTTACCCCTTAGCCACAAGAAGACAAATCTGTTTGAATGAAAGCTTCGAATTCGAGTGATTGAGCGACTGAGCGACGCATTCTTGAGCTTTCTTGCTTCCCAATTGCTTTGAATCTTCAGCGAGCTTTTCTTCCGGCTCAGCGTCGTCGCTCAACGTAAAAAGCTTTTGCCAAATTTTTAAGCGATGCTTCAGTGGACAACAAAGCAAGCAATTTGGCAAATTTTTAACAAGAGGTTTAATTTTAAATTATTGAAATGTTCTCTAAATATTTTATTTCGAGAAACGGATTTTCCGCCTTCAAGCCTTGGCCACAATATAACGCGATTTTTTAATGGGCAATAAAACAAATTAAAACCAAAATATGCAAAAAAAGCTTATTTTTGGCATATTTAAATTTGCATTTCATTTTGTTTTACTCCATTTGAGTCGCTCGTTCGTTTCCCTCCCGACTTCTTCATCTCTTTCTCCTCCCATTTCGTCTCGGCAGTTTGCTGTTCTGCGATCCACAAAAAGAAATAAAACAACCGAAGTGCCCCCCTCCGCTCCCCTCACCCACCACCAGCTAATTTCACAACCCAATTTGACGTGCGCAGTGGCACCAACAAACGGTAAAAGCTCAAAAGGGAACGAAAATTCTGATCTACTTACCGTCGACGGCCTCACACGTACGCAGCTCGAACAAAGGCACCAACACACGCACACGCACAGCTCGAACAAACGCACCAATACACACGCACTTGCACTTGCACTTAAAAAAAATTGAAAAAAAATTGCGACACGCACTTTGCAAAGGCTTAAAATTATATTAACCGGGATCAAATCACTTCGATTCGATGTCCTGGACTAATCTGCTTTGATTTCTTAGAACACAAACACTTTTTGCCCGGAAAAAAAGAATTAATTACGTTTTTTACGACCGAGTAAAAAATTTGCAAGCGTTTTCCAAACTTTGCCGCGGAGTCAACTGGCGACGCGCACTTTGCAAAGGTTTCAAATTATATTAACCGGGATCAATTTACTTTTATTCGATGGCCCGCACTAATATGCATCGATTTCCTGCAATATAAACACTTTTTACACAGAAAAAAAATGATTTAATTACGATTTATTCGACCGAATAAAAAATTTGCATGCGATTTCTAAACTTTTCCGCGGGTAAACTGGCGATGGACGGCGGTGTAGGGTTGTCAGATCTCCTTTTTTTGCTTCATTCCAATTGGTAGGAAATGTAGCCTCTGTATTGTAATATTTTTTAGAGCCATATTTTTGGCTTGTTTTGTAACATTTCTGATATCCTTATGGAATTATTTCACCAAGCTTGTGCTTTTGTGACTGTTTTTTAATTAAAGTATTAAAGAGACGCTCATGCATATAAAGCAAAGCTTAAAAATATATATAGATTTTAATTTGTATTGTTTTTATTTTAAATTATATATCTAAAAAGAAAGGTACCTAAATCTGTGTTCTAGGGATATCCTAGTTTATTATATGATTCATAGGCTTGTTAGGTAATAAAAAAATGCATGCATATAAAAATTGATTAAAAATTAATGTTGATCTTCGAAATAACTTTTTTAATTTTTATTTATATAAGGTGGGTTCATAAATTTGTGTACTTGTTGCTTATTATATAATTCATAGGCTTTTTATGCAACAAATAGAATTCCTTTCTATTTGCAAAACTTGGCAACACTGCAGCGATAACTTTGACGTTGATCGAAGCTTTGGTCCGCCATTTTCCCCTCTCTCTCTCTTTGTTCTTCCTCCAGGTTACTTTTTTGTGGCGGGCTGAAATCTACATACGAAAAAGGCTGTAAAAAGGACAGACAAAAATAAAAGACAGACAGAAAGTCTCAAGGCGTCTTATAATTTTCAATTCCTTTATAATACAAAATAAACTATAATTTTAAACTGAAGTCGCTCTCAGTTTTTTACGAGGTCCACAGAAGATAAAGCAACTTCTGATCATGGGGACTCCAAAAGATTTCTAGATCCATAATGGTTCTACCTGAAATTAAGCTTCTCCGATACTTTATATGATTGACCTGTTCTTGAAGCATTAGGCCATGATATATCCCAATCTAGATTATATAAAAAGCCTATTAATGATAGGAAAAGAAATCTTGAAGGAAAGGTTTCTTTAGGTTTTCGGGAAATAAAATAATAATAAAAAGCGAGTTCTATTATAATTATATAGACGCTAAATCAGGATCCCTTCCTTGTATATAAGCCATAAGAAAATCAATACAACAAACAGTTATTTGTGGTTAAAGTTTTATTGGATATCGGAAATAAGATATAGATTTAAAGTTTGACAAAGTATGTGATCCTTGAGGACAGTTTTGAAGTTGTTGAGTGATATTAATATATACTTGATATATATATTTATACACCATCCATCCATCGATTTATCTCCTCCTTCCCTAATCCCATTGAGGAGATCTGCGAGTCTCCATGAAACGGATTCTTATATGCCTTCCTTGAGACGATCGAAGGCACTTAGAAGGATCTGCTTGCCGCGCTGACGTCTGGCGCCTTTGGCTCGAGTATCCTGGAAGCATTCAGTTATAGAGCTGAACTGAGTTGATTTGGAACTCCAGACTTACCCGGAATTTCGGCATGGGAACATCTTCCGAGTCGGAGTCATCCAGGAAATCAGAGTTGCCGGTTTGCGAGTTGTTGGGCACGCGCGGGGCCACAAACAAACGAAGGCGCTTGGCTGGATTAGCCAGGACATTTTCGTTGGCCTCAGATTCCTCCGATTCGCTGGCTGATGGGCAATTGATTTCCCTTGCCGGGGTAGCCAAGCGAGGGGAAATGCTGGGAAGTGCAGCAGCGGTTGCCGGCAGGCTGGAGACCGAGCGGACGGGCTGCCCAAAGACGTTGCTGATTTGGTGCATTTTAAAGCGCAGCTCGCTGATTAAGTCCTGGCAGAGGGGGAGAAGGGAATTAGTATTCCTGTGGCCTGGCAAACGCGGACTTACATCCTTTTCCTTTAGTTTAGTCTTGAAGTCGTCTTCCTTTTGGGCCAGAGTTTCGGAGAGGGCCTTGTAGTTTTGTTCCATTTCGGCGATTTTCAAGGAGCTCTCTAGATGGGAGTCCTCGATTTGACGCATCAAGTTGGCCTTCTCGGCCTCGTGGGCCCTCTGCTGGTTCTTGTTTTCCATTTCCCGCACGTTGTACATTTGCTTCAAGTCGAGCAGACGGAAGTTCAGTTGCTCGATCTTGTCGAAGTGCTTGGCCTGGTCACCGTTCATTTTGTTCATGGAGTCCTGAATGCGGTCCTCCATTTTCTCAGCCTCCCGGGACCATTCGGCGAGTTTGGCTTCGTGGATGGCGATCATTTGATTCTGTTTGCGCTCCAGTTGTTCGCATTCGTTGGTTTTCTCCGCGAGTTCCTGTTTTACTGCATTGAGATTGGCAGTTTCTTGGATGTGCAACTCCTGGAGTTTGTAGAAATCCTCTTTCAGATTTTCAAAGGCCTCGTTTTGCTCTTTGGCCTCCAGTAAAGAGGAGTTTTTGATTTCTGCTTCTTTCTGCTTAAACATGTCCATCATTTTCTCCTGAAAGCAGGGAATCAAACAAAAAGCTTAAGGATATTAAAAGATCATTTTCCTACCTTGACTGCCTGGACAGTCATGTCCAAGTCCTGGCGGAAGATTTCCTTTTGATCATAGAAACGCTGGCGGGCCAACTCCAACTCCGCATTCAACTCGTTGAGTTTGTCGGTCATCGCCTGCAATTCCTCCTTGCAGGCGGCTCGTTCCTTCGCCATCAACTCCATCTTCCCCGAATGGTCCTTGTCCATCTCATGAAGCTGCAATTGTAAATTCCTTGAGCTGATTGCCCTCCACGAATCCCTGCCTCATCCTTACCTTGTCAGTGAGCCTCGCGTTCTCCTCGAGAAGAGAACTGTTATCGGCGAGGGCCGATTGACATACCGTTGTTACCTGCTTTCGCTCGTTGTCATAAAGGACCTCCAGGTGGGCCATTTTGTTGCTGAGCTTTAGCTTCTCGTCTTGCAGCTTCGCAGCCTCTGCCTCGGCGGCGCTAAGCAATTTCTCCTTCTTCTCATACTCCGCATTGCTGGCTTCAAGCCTTTGGTGGGGGAAATTGTGAGTTGGGCAGTTCGCTGGGATTTTTTGGAACTTACTGGCGGCGGAGAGAGTCGATCTCGCGGTCCCTGGCCTCTATGGTCAGGTCGGCCGTGTGTTCCATCTCCTGCGCTTTCTTCTTCACTTTTTTTAGCGATGCAATGGCGGCCTTGAAATGAGTGCAAAGCTCTTTGGTTGATGAATCAACGAACGATGGAGTCTCTGCTGAATTCTCCTCTGAGGGCGGACCCTCAGGGTTCGAGGAGTTCTTGGTTACTGTGACTGCTGGAGTGTTCTGCATTTCCCTGAGTATAAAACTGAAACTTTATGCGAGCCACGGAAATGGCGACAAAACGCAAGGTGCTAATTGCTAACTGCGGCAACCTTGGCAGTGTTTGTAAGTATGTGTGTGCAAATATGGCGGCTCATGGAAGCCGAAAATGGGAGAAGACAAAAATGGGAAAAGAAAAAAATGGAAGAACCGAAAATGGGAAAAGAAAAAAATGGAAGGCACCAAAAATGGGAAAAGACAAAAATTGGAAAATCTCGGACTCGCAATTTTGTTTGTAGTTGTTAAATTTAATAATTTTAAAAACTTACCTTGAATTTGTCTAAAAGTTGTTTTTTTTTTATGAAAAAAAAACGCTTTCTTCGGCTAAACGTGAACACAGAAAAAATAGGAATACAAAAATATTTTACACCACTTTTCATAAATTTCCAGTTTGGAGATCACTTTAAAGTTTAAACACACTTATTTTAAATATTTTACCTGAAAAGTATTTTTTTTTTAATTTTCACTTTCTGCGCACAAGACTTCAGCTACTTGCTTCTGCGTATCCCGACACAAAATGGCGAGTAGTGGCCGAACTCTACACGGCTCTATCGATTTTAAGATTATGCAACATTGAAGTAATCGAATAATATTTAAAAAAAAATGAAATAATTACTTTAAAAAATACAAATTTTATGTTTTTATAGATTTTAAAAATTATAATATGCTCTTTAGGAAAAGTTTACCACAATTCACTGGCAAAATAAAATGCAAAAATTTAAACCTATCGATTGTTTTCTCATCGAATGCATAAATGTGTCAATAAGAATTAAAATAATGGTCAATTTGAAGCGTAACATAAATAATTTTAGGCCGAATTCCGCTGAAAAATATGCAAACATTAAAAAACAAGCAATTTGAATAATTTTGCTTGCAATTATCGAAATCCTTGCCTGGTTTGGAAAATGCAGCCCTGGTCGCGCGGGTTTTTACCCCCAATTGCATTGTATTTTTGAATATAAAAAAAAATACATAAAACGTTTAATTATAAAGTAATTAAATGACAACTGTTGTTTAAATATTTTTGGTTTCTGAAAAAAACATCAACAACAACCTGCGGCAACCCAGCTTCTCCCGCAGACGTGCGTGTGTGTGTCAGCAATGGACGCCTGGAGATCTGTGTATGTATGTATGCGTTTGCTTTTGCATATATTTGCTTGTATTTATTTAGGGTTTTTAAATACATTTTATATTTTAAACAAGTTCTCATAGTACATACTATCTGGAGATTTTCTTATTCGATCTACCATTTCATGGCAGTCAAGTTAAGTGAAGCCCATTACATTATTAGATCTATTAAAAAAAAATTTAACCTTACTCTACGCACACACACACCACCGCATGTGCGTGTGTGTGTGCTGACAATTTCATAATCCATGTGTGTGTGTGTGTGTTCGTCTCGGTGTATGTACAGTTAACTACACAAAAGGTACGCCCCCCTTATTGTTGACCGCCGCCCCTGCAGTCTATCAAAGCAGCTGCCGCCGCGGCGTCCCGCCCCCCGTCGTCGTCAAAATACTCATCGACGGCGAGGCCGTCACTATCGTCTCCAGCGTGGCCATAAGCCCGCCATCTCCCCCCGCCTCCCCCGGCCCAGCCTCCACGGCCGCCCGATTACGCAGCGCACTGTACGGCGGCGGCGGCGGCTGCCGGTACTCATAGCCAGCCTCGGTGGTGGGCCTGGCCAGGCCCAGGGATTGGCTATGCCGCTGCACCGTCCGCTCGGCCGGCAGCCCGCCCAGCGACACCGACGCCCCTATGCTCGGGGCCTCCCGCTTCTGCCCGGCCTCTGCCCCCGGCTTGTGGTTGTTGTTGTTGGCGAAAGGCTTCCCGGTCCCGTACTTGGCCTGCAGATACTCCTGGACATTGATGTTGTACTTGCTGCGCGAGGCCGGGCCGCCGGCTGCCCCGGCTGGGCTGCGGTAGGCGGGCACCAGATCCGGCTGATATTCGCCGACGCCTCGGACCGGCTGGCCGGGCTCGGCTGGCCCGCTTGGCATGGACTTCAGATTGAGCTTGACTGCGGGCCCAGGGAACAGGTGAGTATGTGGCAGGATTTGGTGGGAAAAAGGACATTTACCTTCAGACTTTTGCTCCAGATACTGACTGTTGGCCAAAGGCTGCTCCAGCTGGTTAGAGGCAAGCGGGCTGGGGCCGCTGGCCGGCCGCCCGGCCTCCTGATTGTCCAAGTAGTTCGAGGCTCGCCCGCACTTGATGACGTCCACGGAGCCGCCATGACCAGGCGAGCCACCGCCGGCGCTGACTTCAGCCCTCGGCCGGTGGTGGAGCTGCTTGTTGACCGAGTCCAGCAGCACATCGGTGCCTCCGGCCATCACCATGTTGATGGCCGTGTGGTCATTGCCGGCGGCCACTGCAGCCGCCGCCAGCTGCTGCGGCGTGAGATTCAAATGATGCAGATGCTCGTGGTGGCTGGGATTGAGATTGAGATGCTTGAAGCGCTTGTAAATGCAGCAGGTGATCAAGGACAGCAGCACGGACACGCTGAGCAGGCCCAGGGCCATCAGGCAGATGACAATGAACAAATTGCTTTGCATCAGCAGATCCCGGGGATTTGTCTTCTGGACTAGCAAATTCATTTGGACGGCATCCTTGCCGCCGGCATTCTCGGCCAGGCAAGTGTAGATGCCCTCGTCGCTCTTCTCGGCGCCCAGGATGGTGAGCCGGGAAACGAAGATGTCCCGGCCGAACTCCTGCTCCTTGGCCTGCTCATCCCTCAGCAGCTGAATGTGCACGCGTTGGTTGTCCGCGGAAGAGGCCGCCAGGGCCGGCAGCGAGGTGACCCCTGACCCGCCCAGCGGTCCATTGACCCGGTAGATCTGCTTGTTGTAGTCCCAGGCAATCACCGTGTTGGCCGAGGCATGCACCCGGCAGACCAGCGTGACATTCTCCTTGGACGTGTTGATGGAGGCCCCGCGCGCCGGGTAAATGATCCGCGGCTTGCAGGCAAAGGCCTCCGGCTGGTCCTCGATCCACAGCATGCCCCGCAAGTTCAAAGGATAGAAACAGGCTGTGGGCGGCGTATACAGATTCTGCTTAAGGACAAAGTCCCGGAACAGCTGCAGCTCGCAAGTGCAGTTCCAAGGATTCTGGTCCAGGGACAAAGCCGTCAGCCGCTTCAGCGACTCGAAGCTGTCCTTCCTCAGCAGGCTGAACTGGTTGCCGTCCAGGTAAATCTGCGACAGGAGCGGCACGCCGACAAAGGCCTGCCCGTCGATCCTGGCCAGCCGGTTGTGCTTCAGCTCGATCTTGTGCAGATACTTGAGGTTGTGGAAGACTCCGCCGCTCAAGGACTCCAGCTGGTTGCCGTTGAGCACCAGCGAACGCACCTTGATCAGCCGGGCGAAGACGTTCGGCTGCAGGCGGGTCAGCTGGTTGTTGGACAAGTCCAGCTCGATCAGGATCTCCAGCTGGGTGAAGCTGCGCGGGTTGATCTGCTGCAGAGTGCTGTTGCGGATGAAGAGCTTGTGCAGGTTCTGGAGGTGGGCGGCCAGGAAGGCGTTCTGCTCCAGATAGGCTATGCGATTGTGGGAGAGATCCAGGACTTGCACCTCGGAGCTGAGGTTCTCCGGGACCGAGCTGAGCGAGAGATTCTTGCAGTCGGCTGTCTTTTTGCCGGAGTTCCATTTGCAGTGGCAGTTGCCGCAGTCCATCAGCCAGTCGGCCGCGGTGGGCTTGGCCCTTAGGCTGAGGAGCAAGGACATTAAACACAACAGGACTGCGGTGAACTCGCTGAGGCTCAGTGGCTGTCGCTGTCGCTGTCGTCGTCTGATTGCTGGTGAGTTGGAGTGGTGGAGCAATTTGCTGGCCGTCTTGATTCCCATCTTTCTCATTTAGCAGGCTGTGCGTGAGCGTGAGCGGATCCTGCCCCCACTCCTGGGCCGATGACGCCGCATCCAGCCGGCTGACGGGCCGCGTGTCAAGTGCTTGAGGCTGTCGGGCGAGCCTGCTGCCGGCATCAAGTGGGCTCAGGACGCCCAATCAGGCACAGGCTCCTTGGAACAACTAATGACCTCGCTGGCTCCTCCTCATGCGGAAATGCTTGCCGGCTGTGCAATTGCAAGGATTTCGGCTTGCCAGGTGGAAGTGGTGGAGAGTTTAAACATCCGCTCGTGTGAGGTGGGAAGCTTCCGTTTGGGTCGCTTTACGGTTTCCGTTTTAATTGTGTTTGATTGAATCGGTCGGTGTGGCACAAAAGGACGAAGCACAGGAAGAAGGAAATATCTTGCTTGCTTGTTGTTGTTGTTGTTGTTGTTGTTGGTGGCATGCGGCAAATCCTTAGGTGGGTTCGCTTTCGAACTGTAAATTGAGTTGCTTTCAGTTTGTTTCACTTCCTTTGCGGCGCACTGTCCTGTCCTGTTCTGTTGGTGGGGGCGCTGCTGCTCCTTCTGCAAAAACAGAGAAATCCAAGTCACCGCAAAATCACATCAAAATCCTCATCCTTCAATATTCCAAGCCCCCATTTCCCCTGCCCTAGGTGGGGGATAATGGATCTGATAATTGGCAGAACAGGAGTGAGACTTTGGGAGGGACAAATGAAAGTATCCCTAGGAGTTTTGTAGGCCATTTCCTTGTTGAGTTTTAAGGAATCCTTCCCTCAAAATTTGATTGGGATCTTTATTTATTTTTGGCCTTTATTTAATGCTCTATTAAAAATTATAACGGTTGTCGGATTTAACTTAAATATGAGCCATTTTGTTTTATCATCTGTTCCCATCTCTAATAGAAGGTAACTCCATAATACCCTCCTCTTCATTTCCGATTTATTATCTTCTATCTATCTAATATTTTTGCCCTTATCCTGTTATATCTGTTCTATTCTTTTGATATTCCAATAAATGATTATTATTCTCATATGTCTGCCTATCCTAATCATAGCTCATCCCACTCCGTACCATCCAATTATATCATTTTGATCTTTGGATTGATTCTATTCTGTCTTGAATAAACGATCGGAACCCTTTCTCTTTTATCCGATCAAGTGAAATATGATTTCATTTCCCATTCTATTCAGTTTGTTCTTCTATGTCTCTATGTTCTTTAATATCCTACAATTATTCCATCGGAACTCTTCAATTTTTATCAATTTATTTTTCGTTCCTGTTTATCCTGCATTCAATAATATCCTCGGAATATATCACTTAAGCCATCGGAACCCTTCCACTTTTATCCAAACAGGAGGAATACGTTTCCCATTCTTTCCTGATCTGCTATATTTCTGTATTCAATAAAATCCATAAATTATATTATTTTAATTTCTTTATCAATTCCTTCCTATCTGATCCCCTTTTCTTTTATCCCAAAAGGAAGAATATATTTATTCTTTATATTATATTCCAATTTATTTCCATTATCTCATTTCCTGTATTAAATTCTCTTCTTTTCGGTCTCTTCAAGTTCTTTATCTTTTCCCAGCCTTAAACTTTTTTATTCTATTGTATGATTTTATTATATTTTAATCGGAACCTTTACTATCCTGTCTGTGCTCCATCTTATCCTATTTCAATCCCAGTTTCCGGTCTGTTTATAATCTGATTCCATTTATATCCCATTATCCTATAAAATCTCTAATCCTTTATATGTTTACTCAGTTCAATTTCACTGCCTTTCTTTTCAATCTTAAGCTTTAGTCTCCGATTCTAGTTTAGGGAACATTAAATCTATTATATTATCTCTCATCCTTTTATTTGTTCTCTTTATTCTTTTTCAAATTCTATACTCCTCCATCTCCTTTCTTATCCTGCCCGTAAAGCAACTCAATGTATCCAAATTGATTTGAATTTTAGGCCTTTATGGATCCCCAGTTATCATTATTTAAGGATTAAAAATTTCTCTATAATTTCAGGTCCTCGGGCACTCGACAAAGTTTGGTAGGAAGATTTGGAAATCCCAATCCCGGAATTGCTAAAAATAAATTCCTACAAAGACCAAAAAGGATACAAACAATTTCCGTCGCCTTATTTTTGGGAGGAATTGGGAAAATCTTTTAATGAGTTCCCTCCACCCCTTTGGCTGGACAGCAGGATCCTTGCATTGCATGCGGCAGCCTTGCCAGGTTGGTAAATACGAGTGTATTGCGTGCGAGTCCTTCGCCTTCCGGTGTCCTCGGAGGTGTGAGGCGGAAAAATGAATTTACAATGCGCGGCTGGCGCAAGGAGAAGACTCGGATCCCTGGCAGGCTGCACTGGTCGTTAAAATTGCGATTAATTAAATGTGCTTACCGGCAAGGACCTCGCCACGCCCCCCCCCCCCCAAGCCCACAGCAAGGTGTGTGGGGATTATTTCATTTTAAATTCTAGTTGGTGGCCAAGTTCGCCTTTTGCCCGTGTGGCTAAAGGGATGATGATCGGTATTTGCTGCTGCTCACTGCAATGCAGTTGTGTCCACAGGACGAGGAGTCCAGGACGAGGGCGAAGGACGTTGGAGTGAAAATTAAAAATGAAAAACTACGATGGCTCTCGCTGGGTTGGTTGGCTAATGTGCAGCATTTTTCTGCGCGTTAATATCTTTTTGAAGCGCAGACCCCACAACACACACACACACACACACACACACGCACACGCACAACAAACATGAGGATATCCACAGGACCCCGCGCGCCCCCCGGATTCCTCCCTAGACCAGCCAGGCCAGTGGGTGTGCCTGTGTGTGTGATTGTATTGTTTTTCACAAAAACGTATTCAAAAACCGAACACACACCCACACACACACACACACACACACACGCACACGGGTACAGGACGAGGCGCGCGCAGTTGGCCGCAGGCCAGCGACGGAGGAGCCGCGCGCGGCGAATAACGCGACTTTTGAGCCAATTTAAGAGTTTGCTTAATTGAAAAAGGCTGCCCCGATTTATGCAGCATATGCACGGCTCGGTGGCGGTCCTGTCGTCCTTTTTCTATACACACGCGGCATCCTGTGGGCCAGCTTAGAATAGCAAACCGCACGCAGTTATGAGCGCAAGCTGTTTGGTCCTTGATGAAAGACTCGGGGCCGATTTGGCGCTGAGAATGGAAATTAATTGAGGCAGGCAATTCGAATTTCACTTTGGCCGGAGCCAGCAGCCAGGACTCTCCTGTCCTTCTGTTCTCTTTTGATTTTTGAGTTGCTTGGTCCTTTCGCCTCGCTGGACTGGCCTTGAGCCTTTTCTTTCCTGGCCGAAAACATTCCGTTTTCTTTGCTCCATAAATTGTTAATTGGCTTACAAATGTAGTCGGCGCTTATGCTTTGTCCTCGCTCCAATGGAGGGGGGGGGGGGGGGTGTCCTGTAAGTTTCAGTTTCTTCTTCCAGAACAAAAATTGAGAAAAATTCACCTTCGACCGGAGGCAGGAACCCGGCCAACAAATTCCGTCCGCCCAAACGGAAACTCGAGGCCGGGCATCGATCATATCGACCAGGCGAGGAAGGAGCCTGCGATTCCAATTAAAGCTCGAGGAAATTCCTCAATTAGTGAGGGAAACTGCTTTCCTGGAATGCCTTTTTTTTTATGGTCCCAAAGGAAAGTTACTTAGAGTTTTTAAAGGTTTTCGGAAGTTCTACGAAACGAATCAACTTTTTGGGTTTGTTTCTTTCCCTGAAAGGTGCCAGAGTCTGAAGGAGCTGAGGTCTTGAGGGGCTCAATCGGGCTGACATCGGCCTCGAAGAAAGGTTGCCTGAAGTTTTTAAAGGGTTTCGCGATTCGCAGGAATCGAATCAACTTTTTGGGTGGGTGCCAATGTCCTGAGGACCCAAACGAGGAACCCAATCATCCCGACATCGACCCATAGAAAATTCTCAAATAATTTCCATGACACGAATTTATCTTTCGGCTGAGTTTATTTTCTTGAAAGGTGTCAATGTCTCAGGACCGAAATGAGGTCTGACATCGGCTTCGAACAAAGGATGCTTCAAGTTTTAAAAGCTTCCCCGAATTCGAACCAACCTTTTTGTCAATCAGATGTCACCAAACGCGGAGGCCAACTGGCCCGACATCGACCCACGGATTGGTCTCAACGGCCTGACATCGGTCTCGAAGAAAGGTTGCTTAAAGCCTTTTAAAGGACCTTACGATTCTCAGAAATTGAATTGACTTTTTTTCAGTCAGATGTCAGTTTCCTCAGGATTCAAAGAAGAAGCTCAGCCGGCCTGACATCGACCCGCGGGAAGCTCAGCTCTTGGTCGGTCAACCAACCTACATTCTTCAGACCTGGACTATTTTTTGCTGGACTCTTCTTTGAAGAATCTAAGAGGATACAAGAGGAGTGCCCCAAGGCTCTGGAAAGGCGAAAGAAAGAGCTGTTCCCTAATTCTCTCGTTTCCCGAAACTTTTCCAGCAGAGCGAGTGGAACTATTTTTTTTTATTATTTATCAAATTATAATTTTAAGCTCAAGCCTAAAACCAAGCTAGCTAGTTGCTCCTGGCATCCTTTAGACTTAGAATTAAACTTTATTTCTATTATTAAAATATATTTTAAATCAAATCGTCCGTATTAATTTAAATTGATTAATAAAAATATCCTGAAGGCTAAAAATAATATTTTGTTTTAAATAATCATTTTATTAAATTTATAAAAAATTGCTTTAAAAGTCTTTTAGGATCTACTAGACTGAATTTGTCCCTACAAATCTTAACTAGCACTCTCACAATCAGTCAGGCAGTTCTAGAGAATCTTTGTCTTAATTTTTTTTAATAATTATATTATTTATTTTTTCAATTTTATAAATTGAATTCAATTTACAGTCTTTGCCGCCTGCAATTCCTTTATGAATATAATTTATTTAACTTTTGCCGTACAGGACTTCTGTTCGTTCCTACGAGGAAGCCAAAAATTTGAACTATTTATGGATCGCGTCAGAAGTCGAACAGTTTTTTCGAAAAGGAATTCAAAAGCTGCCAGGAAGACTCTCCTTAAATTCTTGATTGTTCCTCGAAGAACTCTCAACCGGCCTGGAGAAGGAAGGAGAAGGAACCCCGAGCTCAAAATTCACCAGCTCTCTGTTTTAAATTATTTCCTTTATTTTTGCCCATCGGCCGAATCTTGCATTCTCAAAGAATCTCAGCTGACCAAAAGCCCAATAGCTCCACCCAAAATCCCTGATTGTTCCTCGAAAAACTCTCAGCCGACTTATCAGGTTGAAGAAACCCCGAATTCAGCAATCACCAGCTCTCTATAAATAGTTTCTCTTATTTCTGTCCATCAGCCAATTCTCGAATTATCTCTCTCAATACTCTCCTGAAATTCTTGTTCCCTGAACAACTCCTTACCAGCTGATTTGGGGAAAGGAGAAGAAACCCCGAGCTCAGGATTCACCAGCTCTCTCAATATTCTTTCCTTTATTGCTGTCCAACGGCTGAATCTCTCATTGTTTAGGAATCCTAACTGCCCAATAATTCAGTGCCCTCCTGAAATCCTTCCTCGACGAGCTTTTAACAGGCTTATCTGGTGTCCTGATCCTGACAACTCCCATGCAAGCCTAAATCGGTTTTAGAAGCTGTTTAAAAGGCGGGGGCAACAAAAGGATATCATAAATGTAAGGAGCCAGCCAGCTAAGGAGGCGTTGCTGGCAAGAAGGCCATTTGTTTTGTATATGCAAATAGCAAGGACTTGAAAAGGAGGTGGGGGTAGGGGGTGGGGGGTGTTGGCGTTAATCTAATTTAACCGCCAAGTGAACTCGTTGGGTAAACATTTTCGTGTAATTCATTTAAATTTCCCTTTCTGAATTTATGCTTGACTTTTTCCATTCTTTTTACGCTCCCCCCGCCCCCGCAAAAAGCATTTCCATAATCAACCCGCCCAACAACAACAACAAGGACTCCCCAGTAATGCCAACTTAAATGCCTTTTTTTGCTGTTGGTCGGTTCTTGGCCGTGTCGCTGATTTCCAACGAGTGACATTAAAAATTCGTCCCCCCCAAAAAAAAAAACAGCTGAGGAAAAATGCAAACTCACAGTTTTCTGTTTGATATCCTTTAATGTCACCGGCTCCGTTTCATGCCCTCAATATTCTCCTGGCGTTGCTGTTGATCCTTCGAGTATGTAAATATGTTTGGACTTTATTTCATGTTTGTATTTTAATATTTTAGCAACTAAAAAAAAAAACAAACTCAGGAGGTCATCACTACGAATAATTTTACACGCGTCCGTCACTCGGACCAAAGTCCTTTTTATGGCCACACGTGTGTGTGTGGGGGGCGGGGGGGAGGGTTTCCTATTTTTTAAGAATGTTGCTGGTGCTGTCATAAAAAAAAAGAAAACGCCTCCAATAAACATAGTTATAAAAAAAAAGAAAAACGGGACAGTAATGCGGAAAATGCTGTCGGCTGGGCGATTTCGAGTGGTTCGGTTTTTCACATACGCGTGTTTTGTTGACATTTCAAGGATCGCGAAAGTGCCCCCAACACACACACACACACACGCATATACACAGGGCTGTCCCATATCAGTGTCAAAAGGGCAATCGAGAAAAACGAAACACACGGAAAATTCAAGGCACAGGGCAGGAGGAGGGGCCTAGCAGAGGGGGTGGGGTGTGGGGTGTGCGGCTTGGTGTGTTGTCTGGTTTGGTTGAACAGTTAGCTAGGTGAAGGTGGTTAGTGGGGGAGGGGGGGGGGGGCGACATCATTAACCGGCCAGCCAGTCGGCCGCGTTTGGCTTCTCTGCGGGTTTTTTTTTTTTGCTGTTTATTTATTTATGTTTTTTTTTTGTTGTTGTTTTAACTGCGAGCTGCTCTCGTTTAATGTGATTATTTGCTTATTTGTGTTTGTTTCATTCGGTTCCCTTTCATTTCTGCAAGGCTTTTTTTCGAGGGCAGCAAAACTAAGAAAACTACAAAGACACGCACACCCACAGAGGGGGTGGGGGGTGACACTGACCAAGGTTCTGGCCGCATTTGCTGGGCTTGAAGGGGCGCTGCAGTTCCTTGGCCAAAAAACGGGGCAACTCATTTGTTAAACGATTTTACTTGTAAGCAGTTCACTTTGTTTTGTGGGAGGGGGGGGGGGGTGTAGGATATTTAGGGGTGGGGGGAGGCATCCCGACCTCGCCTTTTATTTCTCCTCG
>JBAMCP010001592.1:0-20053 GCA_037075105.1 Lissocephala sabroskyi
CGGCAAATCCGCCGGTTGCTGGCCCAAAAATCAGAGGAAAATTTGATATTTTTGCTTGGTTGCCTGCCGAGGATACCATGATTTGCACCTGCAATCAAATTCGACCACGGCAACGTCCAAATTGTGCAATCAATTGGCAAGAGCTTAGCAAGCATTCAAGGACGCCAAAGAGCAGCCAGCAAGCAAAACTGACTGAATTCTGGCAGTTTAAAAACAGCCAAATGCCAGCAAATAAGCTAGACTTGGAGGCAGGAAATTCATTAGTTGAAAGTCTAAAAATTAAAGAAATAAATGGACACTTTTGGGTATTGAAACAGAAAGCAATAACTGTTGAATTGCCCAGAAAGCTAGTAATTTTCTAACTGGGAGGTTTTAGAGAAGGAAGCTTAGTTGATTCGGAATAAAGAAAGATTTAAGGAGGAAACTACTGAAATATTGTTAAAGTAAAACATAGTATTCGGTATTTTTGGAGTCTTACTGTTCTTTTTACTAACCAAATTTACCAAACCAAATTGAATTCTGTGCAGAATTTCAAAAACAAAGTGTAGATTCATAAAATTTACTTGAACAACTTCAAAAAGTCTGGGGGAATTTGAAGAATTTCAATATAACTTCCGTTGATTCATTTTTAAACTAAATGAAAACAAGTTTCTAAGTTGGGATACAAAATGCTCTTGTTTTCGAGCTTTGGGCTGCGAATCAGCTATGTCAATTTAGGTTTTCTTGCGGATATATCTAACCTATTTTTAATGGATAAAATTCAGAAATATCGGACACGTCGGCTACCGGGACAAATGCTCTTATTGTCGACTGTTCTCTGTTTGGATCCTGACCACACACTCCCTTTTTTTGAGGATCACTTTCAGGTTTTGAAGTCTTTCAGTCTTGATTTCGATATATTTAAAACTTGACAGGTTTGCCGGTTTGAGTTTGGTTTAAGGGTTGGTGGAAGGTTCGTCGAATTTTGTAGCAAATTCCACAGAATTATAAAATACAAAAAATCTACTGAAACCCATTTAAGGACGATTAAAATCTATAAAACTCCATCACCCAGCGAGCAGCACAGCCTCCAAGTTCTCTTCGCATTTCTAGCTGGCAAATCAGGCGGATATTTGATCGCTGGCCAGCAATAAAATCAGTGAGAATTCCCCGAACTAACCAACCTATTTTAGGGGGGAAAGATACGCTTACCTTGGCGGCTGATTTTGTTTGCGTTTCAATTGAAAATCAGTGAACAGGAGAAGGGAAAATTGTGGCCAGGGAAATTTAAGCCGGAGTGAAAGCGAAAACGAAACCGATACCGATTTACCTTTCAAGGAGGCCGGCCACAAACTAACATGCTAATCGGTTTGGTTATCAGTTTTCTAAATTCCTCAAATGCCGGGGCCACAAAAAGGCCAAAGGAGACACTCCGTCGGCCCCTGCCCTCCCCGCCTGGCCTGCTGAAAACTGAATTTTTTGTTGCCTGTATTCTGCCGTTTTTTGCTTGGCTCTTTCTCTTTTTGGACTCTCACGGCTTCATTATGCACACGGCCACAAAAGAGTGCTTGGCATTTCACAACCACACGCAAAGCTGGACAAACGGAGAGAGAAACAGTCGAGTTGCCTTCTTCTTGGCCGTTGTCTTCATTTCATGAATAACAAATCAAGAAACCGACTAAAGTCGTTGCGTTCGGGCCCAAGGCTTGTGTGTCCGGGTCCGGGTCCGTTCCGTATCCGCGTCTATGGCAGTAGCCGTCCAAAAGCCGCAAGTTCTATGCATACAAAATGACAACGATGATGATGGCAACGGTGCCGACCAAGGAACTTGAAACAAAAACCCGCCCCTCTGCCCGCCTGCCGACCAGGCTCACATCTCTGCTCACTTGTTTTGCATGGCAAAAGGTTGCCTCTGGGTTTGGGACGGGGGGAGGTCTGTGTGTGTCAGTGGGTCGGGTTGGTCGTTTCGTCCACTTTTGTGGAATTGAAAGGAAATTGTGCAAAAAACACTTGAACAATCCTAAGACCCAGGGCCCGAGTTTTCAACATCATCAGCCTCCTTTCCGAGGTCCTTTCGTTTTGCCAAGTGTTTTTCAAAGTTCGCCTCAGATTGCCCATTCAGAAATTGCACTTTTTTTCACCCCCCACACCCAACATTGTTCATTTCCCAAGTAGCAAATCAAATGACGTGTGGACCGATAACAAGCGTTGATCCTAAATTATTTATGGGCCTAGAGATTTCAATTTAAAAATCACGCACCGCATTTAAAGAATTTAAGGCCAGAAATTGCAAATTTCCTCATATCAAACAAAACTTGAGCAGGCATCCTGACAGGCCTGCCGGCCTCGTCCCTGTGGTATTTGCATATTTGATTTGCCGGCTCCCAAGTTGTTTCCGTGTGGGTCCACGTGGCGTATGCGTGGTAAATAGTTTGCAAAATGTTATGCACGTGACAGTATTTTGCACTTAGTTTCAAGTGCAGCTGTTGGCCGGAAGAGGACCTTCGCCCACCGCCCCCGACTCGTTTAATTGGCAGGTAAAAAAGTCCAGACAGACAATGAAATTGCTTTCTTCCACCTCCGGTTGTGGGCGGCTTCAAATGTTAAGTTGATTGGTTTAACGTCTGTCCTTCAAATTGGCGTAATGGCTGCCTTGTCCGGCCAGTCGGTCGGCCAACTTCAAAGCGATTTCCGCACCTTGCACACACAAGTTTTAACGGCACTTTATTCGCCCATCCTCATCCGCTTGCGAACTTGTCATTCGTTATAATTTGTAAACCAAACGGGCCGACGAAGGACCCACAACACTAAAAGTATCGACTGGCAGCGGGCAGAAAAAAAGTTCCCCAACAAATGTCCAAAAGCCACTTAACGGCGAATTAGAGCGGAGCAGAGAAACCGCAGCAGCAGCCGCTGTCCGGGGGGAGCAGGCGGCGGCTGGCAGCTAACAAAAAAGTACAGTTAACGCTAAAAGGATACGCGAAAAGTTTGCCGAGCGTAACGGATGCCGATGCGGGCCGGGACATCAATTAGATCCTTGAATAGGAACAGCGGCCCCCGCGGGATTCCTGCAGCGATTTGCCAAGCAGACTAATCGCCCCTGATTACCCAGGACAGGGGACACCAGGACACTTTCATCAATTGCAGAATTTCGGTTATAAATAAAGCAAAGCGCGCCGGCAGATAAATGACATTCAAATTTCAAATGTCCTGGCACGCGAATTGTAATTGCACAAACATGTCCTTCCGTTTGGCGGGACGGGACGGTGCTTTGGGTATTTGACAATTTGCCGTCTTTTGTTGATTCACTCAAATTGGTTTTCGGCCAAACGCACACGCTAACACGTTTATCCTTCGTCCTTTGCCGATTGCCATGCAATTTGTCAGCATGTTTGTTTTGCATTTTAAATTTCCCAAGGACTCGCGACGGCCTGGCATTTTCCTTTCTTTAATAACAGTTTTCATTGTCCTACCGACCACGCCCACCTCCCCCACCGCAAGTTTAATTAAGCCTGCGTCCAAGGTGTCTGGCCGTCACGTAAAAGGCGACGGGTCCTTTTCGGCTCGCCGGGTGTGGGTAATTAAACGTGTAAATATTAATAAAGTGCGTGGATCTGCGTGACTCGAAGGAAAACGCCTCCCCAACTGCTTGGCCCACATCGTCCTTCCGTCACTCGAACTTGAGCCATCAATCATAGGAAGTCGGCGAGGAGGAGAAAATTTGCCCGCCCTCAATTTTCCACTTCAATTAATCAGTCAGAAGTCGATCTATTTTCTAAGGATTTTTCTTAAAGCTTTAAGGTTCCTTTCGGGTGGAATGGGGAATTAAACTGCCTGTAGTTGGCCATGTAACGGGACTTTTATGCTCTGGGAAACTCACATGATTTTTGTTGGTTTTATGGCGGCGCTTTGGTGCGTACGCGCGAATGGCGGCTGCCTCGTATTTTTGACGGCCATTTCGCTTCATAAATAAACCAATAATTTCATTTGAAGGCCCAAAAAACCGCCCGGCCGGACCGACCACCTGAGGTCCTTCAACCAGCAGCGATTTTTCGCCTCTCTCTCGGTCCCTCTCTTTTTCCTGATGTGTGTATTATGGCCAGCGCGGTTCATATGAATGGCAAGTGGGTCACATGGCCCACATAAAGGTCCTGGGCCCGGTCCGCAGTGTCGGTCATAACGCTTTACGAGCACAATCCTGTAGGCCATTGTGCTGGTGTCTGTCGCCTCGAAGATGGCAATGACGGTGGGCGGGAGGGACATGAACTTTAATTACAAGCCCACGAGGAAGTCGAGTCTGCCCGACTGATTAACGTCGTGACAATACCGAAATCTCGTCGAGCATTCCAAGGAGCCGAGTGCATGTACAGTCACGTCAAAGGCATTGCCAGGGCCGTTTTCGTATGCAAAATTTAATTTCACAAATGAAAATGGACCAAGGCGGGCGTTAAGTCGGCCGCCTCGTCCTCGTCCTTCCACCACTTGAAATTAAAATCACCCTCATCTGCCTATTTGCCCATCTGCCCTTTCGCATTGTCTAGCCTCGCATTTGCCCTCAATGGGTTCGCCCAGGCGGCGGCAAGGACGTGCGAAAAGTCAGCAAGAATTTTTCCACCAACCGACAACAATTTAACAAATTAAAAAAGCCCAACGCCAGTTGCCCCGGCAACCAAACTGCACACGAAACCCAAAAAAATATATGCCACTTTCCCTGCATTCCATGGAGCCGTTTTAGTCGAGGACCCGAGGGAGTGGCTGAAATTTTTAGACGCCCAAGGCCGACCAGCCACCGGGTAACCCAGTAAACGGACTGGGGCAGTTGAGCAAGTCGGTGAGGCTCCGCCGGCGGAGTATTTCTGCTTTAATCTCGGAGTGAGTGAAATTGATTTGTGCATGGAAGAAAGCAAATTGGTCACAAAATAATCGCTGCCAGCAGGAAATCGAAATCGAACAGTTGACAGCGAACTCCTCAGCCGAACGGAGCAAGAGTTCCAAAATACTCCAGAGGATTTTACGTAATAATTCGGTTTTCGGCAAAATGCGGTTCGGTATGTGAAAAAGGAAAAAGTGATTTTTAATTCCAAAATTCAAATTGAATGAAGCCCAAGTGAATTTGATTTAATCTCTGAATTCCTGTCCCCTAAAATCTCAACTGTTTGAATGCTTACTCGGTTAATTGAATGCCTTGGAGTCTTTCATAATCGACACTTTGTCAAGCCAATTTGCATGGCATTTCCGCCGTCTACGCAATTCTGCCTTCCATTCAGCAATATTTCAATAAGCGTGACTCGCAATTTTAAGCCGATTTGGCATTGAAAATATGCATAAATATTTACCGAATGATTCATTTGAATTCAAAAAGAACATTAAGTTCTTATTTTTATATTTTTGAAATAATTCAACTTAAGTCAATGAAATGAACCATTTAGATTCAAACTAAACATTCAGTTCATATATGTTAATTTTGTAAAAACCTATCAAATGAATCATTTGGATTCAAAAAGAACATTCAGTTCTTTTTTTAATATTTTATTGGCAATCCAGTTGGAGCCTATGAAAAGAATCTTAAATGAATCATTTGGATTCAAACTAAGCATTCAGTTCTAATTTTTTATTTTTGTAACAATCCCATTGAAGTCTATGAATTGGATTCAAGTAAAGATTTTTTTTTAACAATCCAGTTGAAACGAATCATAGATGAATCATTTGGATTCGTTATTTTTGTAACAATCCCATAGAAGTTTGATCTTAGCAATTTCTTAACTTAAATTTACTCACAAATTCATCTCGATTTTGGGTTTACTCACCTGAAAAGAGAAAAAGACGGAAATGAATAGACAGTTGAGATTTGTGAATTGACGTCAGAGTTTATGTTAAATGTCATTTGGGTTGAAATTTGGTTTTCCAAAAATTTTCAGTAAAATGTCATAGAAAGTGGAAAGTAATCTCAATGAGCTCGGAAAAACTAACAACCGATAGCAGCAGCAAAAACTACGACGAAACCACTCCCACCGCCGGCATCAGCAACTGGGAAAAACTCAAGCTGCTCCTCTGGAAAAACTGGGTACTCCAATGGAACCAAAAGCGCCAAATCCTCTTCGCCTTAGTCCTGCCGGTTCTCTTCCTGCTCCTCATCCTCCAGCTCCGCGCCCTCGTCACGCCCACCGCCATGAACGAGACCCGCTACCCGCCCGTCCCCATCGACAGCCTCAGCCTCTACCAAACCGCCCTGCCCCTGGGCAACCGGATCATGCACGAGAACGGCACCCTCAACATACCCAAGCACGTGCTCTGCTTCACCCCCGAGAACGACATCAACCGGGCCATCATAGGCCTCACCGTCCTCAAGCTGGGGCTGTTCGGCTGGCGGGCCTACGACACGCCCGCCCACATGGAGTACGACCTGGTCAAGCACAACTACCTGGCGGGCGTGGTGATTGCCAAGGCGCCGAACTCCAGCCGGCGTGCAGATGGCTTCCCCTTGGAGTTCAACTACTCGCTGAGGTTTCCCAGCGAGCTGCGCACGGCCCAAGGACCCGTGATCGACACCTGGCATACCAACAGCCTGTTTCCCGGCTACGACCACACGGGGCCCAGGAATTATAATGAGAGCAGCGGTGGCGTGCCGGTGGGCTATCTGATGGAGGGCTTCCTGCCTCTTCAGCATGCGCTCACCATGTCCTGGCTGCAGGTGGGCGGCGCAGAGTCCAAGCGCCCACTGCCCACAGTGCAAATGCAGAGGTTCCCCTACAATCCGTTTATCTTTGATCCTTTGCTGAGCGGACTGCAGCAGATGTTGCCGTTTATCCTGCTGCTGAGCTTTATTTATCCCTGCTCGTATGTGGCCAAGTATGTGACCAGCGAGAAGGAGCTGCAGCTGAAGGAGATCATGAAGCTGATGGGCCTGCACAACTGGCTGCACTGGACGGCCTGGTTCGTCAAGAGCTACGTCCTGTTGATGGTGGTGGTGGCCTTGCTGATGTTCCTCATGCACGGCAAGTTCTTCTCCGAGGTGGCCATACTCACCTACTCGCAGTGGCTGCCGGTGCTGCTCTTCCTCCACACCTACGTGGTGGCCAGCATTTGCTTTTGCTTTATGCTCGGCGTCTTTGTGTCCAAGGCCAGCACAGCGGCTGCCGTCACTGGGATCCTTTGGTTCCTCACCTATGTGCCTTATTCCTTTGCCTTTTACTACTACGAGCGGTTGAGTTTGGTCCACAAGCTGGTGCTTTGCCTGCTGCTGTCGAACACGGCTTTGGGGTTCGGCGTCCACGTGATCATGGCCTGGGAGGGCACAGGCGAGGGTGTCCAGTGGTCCAATGTCCTCGAACCAGTCTCCGCAGACGACACGCTCTCCTTGTTCCACGTGATGCTGATGATGACCCTGGCCGCTGGCATTTACATGGTGATCTGCCTCTACGTCGAGCAGATCTATCCAGGCGAGTATGGGGTCCCCAAAAGCTGGAATTACCCCTTCAAGAAAAGCTACTGGAAGGCCTTCATGGGCATGCTGGAGCGCTCTAATGAGAGTATACTGACAGCCAGCGAGGAGGAGCCCGAGAGATCAGCCAGCTACCAGGCCCAGTTCGAGCCCATGAACAACGATGCCTACCAACGGGTGGGCATCCAGCTGCAGAATCTGCGCAAGAGCTACGGCCATCGAGTGGCCGTCAAGGGCCTCACCCTCAACATGTACCAGGACGAAATTACCGTGCTGCTGGGCCACAACGGGGCCGGCAAGACCACCACCATCCTGATGCTGACAGGCATCATCCCGCCCTCGGGCGGCACTGCCCAAATCAACGGCTACGACATCTGCAGCCAGCTCGATCTGGCCCGCCGCTCCCTGGGCATTTGTCCCCAGCACAATGTCCTCTTCGACAACATGAGCGTGAAGAACCACATCACCTTCTTCAGCTCGGTGAAGGGGGTGCGCGGCCAGGCCGCCCTCCAGCGCGAGGTGGACAAATACGTGGGCATCATGGAGCTCGAGGAGAAGGCCAACGTCCTGGCCTCAAAACTATCTGGCGGCATGAAACGCAAACTCTCCCTCTGCTGTGCCCTCTGCGGCGACACCAAAACAGTGCTTTGCGATGAGCCCAGCTCGGGGGTGGATGCTGCGGCCCGGCGACGGCTCTGGGACCTGCTGCAGGCCGAGAAGGTGGGGCGCACCATCCTGCTGACCACCCACTACATGGACGAGGCGGATATCCTGGGCGACCGCATAGCCATTCTCAGCAACGGCAAGCTGGAGTGCTTCGGCACCACCTTCTACCTGAAGCGCCACTACAGCCAGGGCTATCGCTTGATTTGCGTGAAGCGGGCGAATTGCAAGGTGGCCAAGGTCACCGCCCTGCTGGCCAAGTACATGCCGGGCATTGAGCCGGAGAGTGAGTTCGGCACGGAACTCACCTACCGCCTGCCCAACGAGTATGCCTCCCAATATGCCCAGATAATGAGCGAGCTGGAAAGCCAGTCCAACAGCCTGGGGCTGGATGGCTACGGGGTGAGCGTGGCCACCATGGAGGAGGTCTTCATGCGGACGAGTTCCCAGCCCAGCAGGGAAACTGGCGGAGGCGATAAACCTGCGCCCGATAATCGCCTCGGGCAGGCTGAAGCGGCTACTGGGCAGGAGTCGCTGATCCTGGACAGCAATACAAGGGAATCCCGGCGGCAGATGCGCAACCTGATGCGCTGGCAGGCTTTGTTCTACAAAAAGGTGTTGATTACCCGGCGGCATTATTGGCTGTTGATCCTGCAATTCTCGCTGCCCATCATCTTCATGTCGCTGACGATTTTCAACTCCCGCGGCGGACGCATTTACTACGAGCTGCCGCCCCTCTACGTGTCCTTGACGCAGTACGCCAATGGCTATGTAGTTTTGGAGGAGCAGCCCGGAGCTCTGGCCACGCCCTTGGCCAAGACCTATGCAGAATTTGTGGCTGATCAAGGCGACTCGTTTGTGGTGCTCAACACCGGAGAGCAGCCCTTCGAGGAGTTTATCTTGGAGAAGTCTAGAGAGAAGCGTTCCCGCGTGGACTTTCAGTTTCTGGCCGGGGCCACCATAGCCCACGACAGGACCAACATCACCGTCTGGCTGAACAACAAGCCTCTCCACACGGCCCCTTTGACATTGAACCTGCTGCACAACGCTTTGGCCCGCCAGCTGCTGGGTGCAAAGGCTGTGACCGGGGTAACCAATGCCCCGCTGCCCTACAGCAACGACACGATGACCCTGCGCCTGAACAAGGGCCAGCGTCTGGGGGCCGAAATAGCCATCAATCTCACGCTCACCATGTGCTTCATCACGGCCTTCTACGTGCTGCCCATCATCAAGGAGCGCGAGACGAAGGCCAAACTCCTGCAGTACCTGAGCGGCGTGGGCATTTGCATCTACTGGGCCACCCAGTTCCTGTGGGACTATTTCCTCTTCCTCCTGACCACCGTGCTGGCCGTGCTGACCATAGCGGCCTTCCAGGAGATCGGCTACTCCTCGTGGGCCGAGCTGAGTCGGTATTTCTATTTGATTCTGATCTTTGGCTGTGCTGCTTTGCCGCTGGCTTATGTTTTGGCGGCCACGTTCACCGATGGGGCCACCGGCTACATGAGGACGGCCATCATCTGCACATTGACCGGCACAGGACTCTTCATGTTTATCATGGCCTTGTCCTTTGAGGCCTTCCAGCTTAAGCATGTGGCCAAGACACTGGCCTGGTACTTCCGCATTTTCCCGCACTTCAGCCTGGCCCAGGGCCTGCATCATCTGCACATCAACTTCAACATCCGCCGCGGCTGCAACATCAACATCATACGCAACATGAAGCGGGCCCTCAAGTGCCGCAACATACCTATTTGCTGTGATATTCCCAGCTACTATGGCTGGCGTTCCCCGGGCATTCTACCCGATGTTCTATACTTGCTTGTGACCGCCGTAGTGCTCTTCAGCCTGCGGCTCATGCTCGATGCCAAGAAGTGTGCCCGGGTGAGAATGCTGCTGCAGAAGTTCCTGCCCCACAATGCCCAGCGGGAGCACGGCGGCTGGGATCGCTCCACCACGCGGGAGGAGAACGACATTGAGCAGGAGCAGCAGCGGGTGGACGCCATGACCCCTGAAGACCGGGCTGCCCTGCCTCTGGTGGTGGACAGGATCAGCAAGCGCTACGGCAGCCATGTGGCCGTCAAGGAGCTCACCTTCTGCGTGGACAATGCCGAGTGCTTTGGCCTGCTGGGAGTCAACGGGGCTGGCAAGACTTCCACCTTCAAGATGCTCACGGGCGACGAGCAGATCAGCGCCGGCCTGGCCTACGTCGAGGGCGTCAATCTGCGCACCCAAATGAGAAGCGTCTATGCCAGGATCGGCTACTGCCCGCAGTTCGACGCTCTCTTCGAGGAGCTTACAGGACGGGAAACCCTGCGGATTTACTGCCTGCTGAGGGGCATCCAACGCCGGCTGATTGACGATCTTTCCATGGAGCTGGCCACCACCTTTGGATTCCAGGAGCACATCGACAAGCCCACGAAGCATTACAGCGGCGGGAATAAGCGCAAATTAAGCTCGGCCTTGGCCTTGATTGGCAATCCGGCGGTGATGTATTTGGATGAGCCGACCAGCGGCATGGACCCGATGGCCCGGCGGCAGCTGTGGAATGTCTTGGCCGCAATTCGCATGGCCGGCAAGTCGATTGTGCTCACCTCGCACAGCATGGAGGAGTGCGAGGCTCTGTGCACGCGACTGGCGATTATGGTCAACGGGGAGTTCAAGTGCATGGGCTCCTCGCAGCATTTGAAGAACAAATTCTCCAAGGGTTTGATTCTCAAGATCAAGGTGATGGCCCAGAAGTCGGGGCTGGGTTCCCGGAGGACTTCCGAAGGCTACGACAGTAGCAGAAGGGTCACCATCGACTCCACCCACAATATAGAGCAGGCCGCGCCTGCCGAGCACGCAGAGGACCCAGCAGAGAACGAGGCCGAGGAAGAGCCAACCAAAGAAAGCCCGAAAGAGAACGCCCAGGAGGAGGAAACAACCAACAAAGAAAGCTCGACGACTGACAAAGCGAATGAGGACCCAGCCAGCAAGGAAAACCCGAAAAGGGAGTCTAAGAAGAACGTCCTGGAAGAGGAAACAACCAGCAAAGAAAGCCCGACGAAAAAGAATATCCAGGACGAGGATACCACCAGCAAAGAAAGCCCGAGGAGGGAGTCAAAAAAGAGCGTCCAGGACGAGGACACCACCAGCAATGCGACGAGCCTGTACAGCAACCGGGAGGTCACTTTGGTGGAGAGCAAAATGTCGACCTCGACGCGGCCGGGGATCCTGAAACACTCGCGGAACCTCAAGGAACACATCCAGAACGTGAAGCAGTTCATTGAGAAGAAAATCCCAACGGCCAGCCTGCAGGAAGAGTACAAAGGACAGCTCACCTATTATATACCCAGGGAGAGCGTGAAATGGTCGCAGATCTTCCAGCTGATCGAGAGCAATCGCGACTGGCTGAGCATCGAGGACTACATCATCACCCAGACCACTTTGGAGGAGATTTTCCTGGAGTTCGCTAGAGAACCGAGGAGTTCGGTGCATAAAAAACGCCGCAAGTAAGTAGGAAATTTGAGGGGCGTGACGGGAAGAGAGTGAATTTTTGGATTTAAAGGTTTTGTCTTTGCTTTCAGGCGCTGGTGGTGCTGCAAGTGAATTATTTATGTGTTTTTAATGTGATTAAGTTTGTTTTCAAGTCAATTGAACCACAACCGCCTAGCGAACTTCATTTGGTCTGGGGCAGGGCGGGGAATGCATAATCCATGAGCCGGGCTTTAATGCAGGATTAAGTCATTTCATTTATTATTTAGGCCTGTCAAAAATGCAATTGCCAAAGCGACAAGAAACCGAATGAGCGCGAGCGCAAAAAATCTGCCCGTGCAGGGCAAATTCAATTACATTTCAGGGGGCGGACGTAACGAGACGTAACTGTTGTTTGCCCATAAATTGTTTGTAGTTGTGTCAATAACGTCCCCGCCTGTGTGTGGTGTGTTGGTGTGTGTGTGACATTCTGCGCCGGGCCATGTGTCAATTGAAATGAAAAAAATCTAGGCAGCTGCGCCCTGGCAGGTTCACCAAGATGACATACATTTTTTTGCTGGCCTTTAAACTGGAATCAAAGGAAGCCCGGCCCACAATTTATGGTGGCCCGATAATTTCTGTTTTTATTAACAATCGCAAAAATATATCTCTTGTCGTTTCGGCTGAACAAATAATGCCATAAATATTTGCTCGCAAACTGCTCACGCATTTTGTTTGCCTTCCCCAAACAAACTGAATGTCGTCATCTGTGGAGTGAAAATCAATTGGTTTGAAATTGCCAGCAACTTTAACAACGCTTAATAATTCGCCTATGTTAATGAGGTTGCCTTAAATAAATTGCGTAATAAATGCCAAGCGGCCAAGGACTCTAATGAGCGGCTACTTAAAGCCCATCAAGCAAAGTCCTCTCCGGTTTCCTCTGCCACATTTAATAACAATTAGAGTGGCCGAGTTGGGCGGGGTAAAGTGTCGGCTTCTGGAGCTTAATAGTTTTTTAGGGGCGGGTTTTTCCCCCGGGCCAATTGTTCAATCATTCAGCTAATCAACAACAACCAATGGTGCGTTTCAATGCAGTTTGCTCGGCTTTGGCTGGTGTAGAATGTCGGCGGGCAGCGAAACCAGAAACTTGAAGCCGCGCAAGTTGGGCTTCTGGTTTTAGTGGCCTTAAAGGGAAACTATAAAAGGGAATAACAAACGCTTATTTCGCAATACAAACATTTATGTGAGGATTTGGGTGGCTTATCTCGGGGGGCTACATTTTTATGGGGGGGACATTAAAAAGCTCGAAAGAAATCTCTCAAAGTAATTCTACAAGAAATTTTTCTCTTTCATTTCAGAACCAAATTGAGGAAGCTGTTCGGGAATCTACGCAAAGTAAGTGAATTTTATTTTTAACTGTTGCGACTTTAAATTCAAATGTAAGCTTTTTTATCTGGTAATTTCGGCCGAATTGCACACGTTGAGGAAATTAAATTTAAAATCGGTGCGTTAGTTCAGGAGTCCATAACTTCCGTACTTTTTTTATATATAGAAGAAAGATGGAAGATACATGATTCGAAACTCTGAATCCTGAAATCCATACTTCAAATTATTCCCCTCCTGAGGGCGCTGAATATCAAAGAGCCGGCAGATCGGAGGCCTCGGAATGCATAGCAAACTTTTAGGTGGGCTTTGCATTATTCCCATCAGCCTGGCAAGATTAATGTGCCCGAGTGATAAGTGAACTATAACAAGTTGTTTAGGACGTCATATATATAATGGCGGGGCGCACATCCTGGCGCATCTTCTTGCCTATTGTCCTTTGTGGGAGAAAGAGTGTGGGAGTCCTGATTGCCAGCCAGTCAGCTCCGCCATTACAATTCATTTATATGGAGCATGTTTTATGGCACACTTCGTTGCGTTGCCATTAATCAGCATTAAAAGTGTCGACGCTGGCAATGAAACAGAGACGCCTAGGGGGCGGAGGGGGGAGAGCTCCTGGCGTATGCAAAATAAAAAGCGAAGCAACGAGGACGACAGCAGGGCAATCAGCAGGTGTTTGTCTCACGTTCCCCGTTGTGTCGGCCGTAATTTCGCCTGCTGGCTGATAAGAGTTGGCTTTCCTTTTCTCTTTCGTTGATTCGAAGTGACAGGGACGACTTTGAAGGTCCTAACTGAGATCTATGGCGGTTTGGACAGCGGGAAACTTTTGCGGTCAAATGTTTTGCATTTAAATTGAATTGAATGAACCGCTAATCCAATTTCTGGCCACCGAAATTGCCAATTAATTTGCCTGCTGTCTGCAAATTTAAGCAAACGCCAACGCCGCCTACAGTTGAATTCCTTTGGCCAACTTCTTGTCATTCTTGAGTCTGACAGATTTCTAGAAATCCCCAGCCAGTCGATTGCTGCTGTCAGCCAATTTCAAGCCAACCCCGTGCCCCTTCCCCCGCCAACTATTAAAGGACTCATTGTGGTTGGAAACGGTCTCGGGGTCGTTAAGTTTAATGCGCTTGCATGCGGGAAATTCGGGCCCAGATGCCTTCTCATAAAAAATAACTGACCGGCATTAAAGCCACCGACAAAAAGGACCCGCTCCGTGGCTGGACGCGTGGTAATCCGTGTTTATTTTTAAACACGTCGAAATCAAAACACAACGCTTATTAGTATTGGTCCTGTAAATGCGTTGGCCCCATAAAAAAACAAAAGGACCCCAGCGAATCCCTCCCCTTAAAACCGAGCAAAGGCCAAAAACAATGCGATCGGGCACGCATGCAAATAAACTGAGTCTCTTTAAAATATTTACAATATCCAAATGGCATAAACGGAGGGGCTGTGGGGGGTTAAGGCTGGCCAAATTGAATTACAAAACAAGCGACCGCAATTCAGGGGATAAGCATCAGTCTGCCGGCTGCTTTCGTGAGAAGGTTAAGAAATAGAAAATGGGATATTTTTTTATTTTCCTTTTCAATAAGCAATAGAAATTCTCAAAACGGTCGGGAATTGTTTACAGCAAGCGGAATTCTCGGAAGCCTTGAGGGTCTTTTTGTCTCTGCCTTTTCCCCAAATTGAAATGCCTGGCATTAAAGTTTATTGACGTTCGAAAGGAGCTCTAAAAAAGCTCTAGAAATTTAATTTCCTTTATCTTTATTAACCAATTTTAATTGGTGGCAAAATTCTGGCCTTTTTTTGTACCTTTTTTTAAGGTCAAGTCAATTTTCTCTTTAAATTATTGAATAAATGAGCAGAAGGACTTTTGGATTCTTTTATGGAAACTGAAAGTATTTTTTTCCAATAGAATTTAATTTTCTGCCTGTCTGCTTGTTGATTTGACTTTCTTTCTTGCTTATCGCCTGCCTGAGATCAGAATGAGACAAAATGAGAAGCTTAGAAGAATATTTTTCAATTTGCTCAACTGTTCACTTGTCCAACTTCCAGTCTTTCGCGTTTCTTGCTTATCGGCAGCCTGAGATCAAAGGCCGAATGAAAAGCTTAGGACAACGATGAAGATCGTTTTGCCATCTGCTCATCTTCCCGATTGTCCAACTCCCGTCCTTGGCGTCTTTAGCATTTCTTGCTTATCACCTGCCCGAGATCAAAGACCAAATTAAAAGCTTCGATGAAGATTATTTTTCCATCTGCTCATCTGTCAATTTGTTCAACCTCTTTGCTTTAAAATGCCCTCATCATCTTTGGCTTGTGTCTCCCTCTCTGAAAAATTTTCGAGGATCGCTGAATTATCTTAAAATTGTGTCTCTTTTTACCCTATTGGGCGATATCCAAAGTTGTCTTGGGCAATTTAATTTTGCAAAGTTTGAACAGAAAGCACAAATCAAGTAAACTGTCTTCAGACTTAGACAGCCTCAGCCACAGTTCTCGGCTTCTTTCAAAGAAAACGTCGACTTCGATTAACCAAAATCATATTGAAAATGAAGATCATCAGGCAAAGTTCTTTGACCCACGCTCTCTGGTTAGAAGAACTTCCTTGCAGTTCCCACAGAGCAGAACGAACGACCAACAAATCCAGTAGTCAAAGCTCATTGGGTTCTGTCTTGGAAGCCTTGCTTATGTCAAATCTGAAGACCAGAATTCCAAGTTCCAAGCAATTATTATTTGGTTGATGGCATTTCCCTTTTTCCCCAACAGCTTCCTTATTTTATTCTGACAATTTAGCTTGCTGGCTGAACTTGCACTTTCCTCACTTTCCCAAGAGGCAATTTAAGGTGTCTTCTGCTTTACTTTTCCCTTAAATTCCTTAAAATCCCTTGCACTTTGTTGATCAATGGAAGGGGAGTCCATTGTCAACTGGCTGCAGGGACGGGCAAGCCACAGGACTCTTGGCAAATTTATAACCACAATAAACCACAGAAAGAGCGATGGCCATAAAGTGCACAAATTCTGGTGCTCCCGTCGACCGCATAAAACGCCATAAAATATCAAAAAAAAAAAATGCACCAAAAATGAAATGCCAGCCCAGCCAGCCAGCAACCCAAAATGGCACCGCCCATTTTGTGCCTCCGCAAACAACGACACCAACGACAGAAAGTAACATAATTTTCTGCTTGAAATGCCAAAGCAATTCACATATTTCTCCGTGGCTCTCTGTTTGTATTTTATTATTTATGCCCGCCAGCCGCACCCCCCGCCCCAAATAAGTTCGTGTTGGTTTGCTTAAATTAAAATGCACACTCGCCTGCCTCAGAGTTTCGCACTGAATTCATATTTAATGACCGAGTTTAGAGCCAAAACTTTGAGCCACCTGCCGTCCAGGGAAGCTGCGGTTCCTGTGGCGAGTGGCTGATTCGATGTCACGCACCGCTGCGGTTTTCGGGCTGCAAGTTGAGCGCCCCCGTCAATTAATCAGAGTCGGCCCAAATGGGCGTCCATTTGTTGCACTTATCAATGCCCAGACGGCCCGGCAATTTGCCCATCAATCACAGGTTGCCAGCAATTTTTTAATTGACTGCAAATCCGAACCGTCGGCTCTAATTTGGCTGCTGACAGGAATTCTGCAAATTAACACAGAACAAATGTCGAATTCGAAAGGGCAAGGAACTTTTCAGGGTGGATGGTTTGAAGCCTTCCCAAAGTCCCATAAAAAAGGCACAATAAATTTAAATAATCCCGGAATTTAATGGCTGAAAAAGCCTCGCTGGGAATAATGAAAATAAATATGAGATTTTTTTTTTATTGGCGATTCCGCATTTCAATGCTTCACGCACTTGAGCTTCTCACACGTCCTCTCTGTATTAGAGGGATTATAATTCTGACGAGCACATTCGTATTTAGTAATTAACACCTGCAGCCTTTTAAGCCGACTTGGCTCGCCTGCAAATCCAGAAAGAGGCCACGAATAAAGCCGCCGGCAGCCGCAGCAGGAGGAGTCCTGCCAGGCGGGAGAACAAACAACAAACCTGGCGTGTTGTTAATTAGCAAACAGAATCTCGACTTGGCGCAATTTTGCAGCAACCTGAGGCTCCTCCGGCCAGCCGAGTTTGCGGCCGCCCCGGCGGAGGATTTGAAGGCGTTAAATTATTTAAGGCCAAGCCAACGGGTCTGGCCTCGCGACCCCGCCGGCTGGCAGTGTGCCAATTAATTATTCATAATTAGCTGCTGACTAAAATGTTTAACTAAATCGCATTAAAAACGCAGCCCACGATCAGCGCCGTCTTTGCTGTATTTCATTTAAATGGCCGCATGATTAACAGTTGGCCAACATCATTAGGACCCAAGGACACGCGAATGAGTGCACAAAAATCCCAACACCCTCCTGCCGTCGGGGACTAGTAATGGTGATTTATTGTCAAACGGGGAGTGCTTCGAACGGCCAGCAAAAAAAGAAGTCAACCCGGGAAATTCAGGAACCATTAAATTTAGAATTTAAAGGGAGAGGAATTTCGTCTCCAACCGCAAAAGATCCTTGAAAGTGTCCAGCGGAACCAAAAATTGCTTAAGGCAAGACAAGAATCTATTTGGGAGGAGTTTTTTGTATGAAATTCTTGGTGGGTTCTTTGTTTATCTTATTTCATTTTTGAAGGCCTGCAAAGTTTCCTTTTCCCATTTAGAGCCTTAGAAAAAAGTTGTCGAAGGAAAGTAGAGGAATTTTCTAGGCCGCAATTCTTTCTTTTTTCAATGAAACTTATTTTTGACACTTTTTAAACACTTTAAAAATATTTTGCGAGTGAAAGGAAACCGCTTAAAATTCCCCCACTGTGGGGTAAATAAAAGCGAAGAAAGTCCTTTTGCCGACGGCAATTTCGCTGCTTGTTTGCGCAAGGAAAATGAAAGATAATTTTTTGAAATAATTCTTAGCAGCAATAAGTTAATTTTGGGTGCTCTTGGATTCCCAAATATCCGCCACTTGGGGGCTCCCCAGCACACACGCACACCCGCAAAGCACACTCACAGCGATGCCCACCAAATGGAACCAAAATGTCAGTAAACAGGGAAAACGCAGGCAAAGCTTTGCTATTTGCTTTCCAGGGGCTGGCCAGCAGCAACAGCAACTTTGCATTTATGCAAATATTTAGCCAGCAAACAAACAAAGGCAACGACGACAAACCAACCGTCGGACGGGGTGGGGGGGATGAAGCCAAGTCGCAGGTGTTGTTGGCTGCTGGAGGAGCCTTCATCTCGGCTACACGCGTATGAATATTTTAGGCGCGGGGAGCAGCCGCCGCCCTCAGTCAAATTCTGTCTAGACGAGGGCCGCCCGGGCGGCCGCCGCTGACTGCACTTCAAACACACAAACACTGGGCCACGGGGGTTGTGCCAGGTAGCCCACAACTCACACACACACACACGCATGGTACTAGGAGAGAGTTTAGTTGTACTTCCTTTTGGGCCACGCGTGAGTTAATTTTTTTGGAATTTATTTAAACACTTTTTTGGGTTTGGGGGAATTTTTAAAAATTTTTTACTCACTCTGCAATGCTTTTAGACAACGGCCAGCGCTCCATTGAGGCCTGATACTTCATATTCTCGATTTGCTTCTTTAATGCGTCCCGATCCATGTTTTGCAGAGCACTGGGATCCATGGCGGCTAAAATTTATCCACATACCACCCCTGCAAAAATCACGAGAACAAACAACAAGAGAATAAGTTCGACTTCCTATAAAATCCGCTCTCCCTCTCTCTGTTTTTCTCTCTGCAGCGGCAGCTGCATTGCCGCGTGCTAATTTCCCCTCAGGCGGCCGGGCCAGCCGGCTGGGCGAGCTGGCTCAGGACAGGCCGGCGCCTGCGCAATGTCCTTTCAGCAAATCAATAGAGCCGAGAGAGCCGCGCGGTCCTAACAGCCAGAGAGCCGCGCTCTGTTATTTGGGGCACACATTTGTTTACAACCGCCGAGCCAGCCACCCACCGGCACAGATAAAAAGGGCGCGTCCTGAAACCGCATAGGCAAGGATTCCACTCGCAGTTTTGTTTAATCAAAAATCTAGACCAGAAATGCAATAATAAAAAGTCCGGCCGGCCCCACTCGCTCTCTCTGCCTCTGCTGGGCGCTCTTTTTTTATGGCTTGCGTGTGGTAATTTATTGAATTTGCCATTTGTTTACTTAGTGACTCGTCCTGGAGCGCCCGCCGTCTCAGCTGCCATAAATAACACAAAGCGGCGTGTGAAATCCACCCCCCGCCACCCACTCACCCACAGGATGCGACTCGGACCAGACGATTTTTGCGTGCCCCCAGACAATTCGTTTTGCTGTCGGTCCCCAAACTCGCCGAGCGTCTGTCTAACTAAGCGTGAGTATTTACGGCTTGTTTTTAAGATAAATTAATTGGCATTAGGTACACTCGGTTAACTAGGTTGCACGTATGTCTGTCGTCTGGCCAGGCATCCCGACACGGAACCCATTCAATGCCAGGTGCCCGGAGTAGAGGAGGAACCAAGGACTGGGAATACGGACAGGTGCAGGGATAAGGGAACTTCTTTTGTTTTATACAAGTAAGTATTTTATTTATATTTATTTTTATTTTGGGTTTTCTTTTTAAGGTCTTTAGAGTGCCTAAATTAATAGGAGGAACTTTTGACAATTTAAACCGGCATTTTTCGGGGGGTCATAATAGAAATAAAATACTCTTTTTTTGAGGTGAATAGTTCAATTTATTTCTGGTCTGGTCTGGCCAAAATTAAAAAAAGTATTGAGTAGCAGTTAAAATAAACATAAAACTTTTTTAATAGATACAAATATGAATTAAAACAAAAGGATCTTTAAGCTAGCTTTAAAAGCAAAGAATCAAAAATTAGATTTACAAATCAAGAGGAACTTAAAGCTAAAAGCAAACAATTAAAAATAAGATTTATAAATTAAGTTTACATTATTGGGAAAGCGATTCAGCGTCGTTTTAGGTTAGCATGATGGGATTTGGGATGATGAGTGGGCGTTAGGATTCAAGCCGTTTTTAAAAGTCTTTAAACCTTCCTAAAATTTGTTAATTTGTTTGACCCGGACCGAGGTCTGCTCGGCATTGGCCAGCGCCGCGTCCTTCGACCGATCCACCTCCATGGCCACCGAGATG
>JBAMCP010001593.1:0-20013 GCA_037075105.1 Lissocephala sabroskyi
GTGTGTGTGTGTGCGCTTGTTTTTCAGTTCACTCGTTTGGATACTTGAACGCAGCCCGGCGAGCGAACAAACGAACGAGCGAACGATAGAGCGCGGGGCGGGGCGGGGGGCACGCCAAGCTGTCGTTTTTGCTGTCTGACTCGCAACTTGTTCAGGCGAACGATAGAGTGTTCGTGCGCGGGGGGTTCGTTCGTGTTCGTCTGTTGTTGGCGTCGTGTATGTATGTGTGTGTGTGTGAGTTCGTTTTTAGTGTTGGCTGTGCTAAAATTGCTCGCCACACAAAGTGGTTGGTCGGACCGACTGACTGACTGCCTGCCTGCCGGTCGGTTGGTGTGACTTTGTTGTTGCTTTAATGCCCCACCGGCCCGTTTGTGGCGGTTGAAACAGACAGACGATCGAACGGACCGGGCCGGGCCGGGTTGGGCCGTCAGCCAAACGACTCGACTGGGCGCATTTGCGTGTGTTTTTGTTTTTGCTGTTCCCTTGTGCCATTTACCCACCCACACACCGCGGACACATTTGGACGGACTTTCGTTTCGCTCATAAAATTTCAACAGCGCTCACACACACACACAAACACAGTTGTAGATTACTAACGAATGCTTTGCGGCGCTGGAAGAGCGAAAGAGAGAGAGTGAGAGCGAACTCTCGAGCGCCACTCACAGCTGTGTGTTGCTGTCTCGCTCTGGCCAACGCTCGCTGTGAGTTAAATTACCAGAGACCCAATCGACCCGACCCCAGCCGACGATCCCAATAAGAAGAGTCGCAAATGCACTGAAAGAAAAAGAAATCTGCATTTATAATCACTTCTGATAGACCCACAGAATATTATGTATAGGGAAATTCCGAAATCTCTTTCTGCATTTCATTTTCCACCAGCAACTGACCCGGCCAATTCCCTCACCCCCTTCCTTTTATACATTTAGTGGTCTGCACACGTAATGCCGGCCCTGGTAAATGGAAAAATGCAGCTCGGACAGTTGGGCAGACGGACAGTTACTTGACTTTGGACTACACACGCCCAACTCCACCCGGAATAAATTCGCATGTGGCATTTGTTTCTTATTAGAATAGAAAAGCCAAGCACAGCAAAAGGCTGCAAAGCAGTTGGGCGGATGGGCAGATGGGCGGTTGGGCAGTTCTCCCCCCCAGCCCCACCCACCCTCTCGCTTTTCACGTCAACCTCGACTAGCGGGTGAAGGAACCAACAATGGAAATGCAACAGACTGAGAATCACACCAAAGCCAAATGAATGGGTGAATGGACAGATAGACAGTTGGACAAATGGGGGGTTGGGTAGTTGCACAGTTGCCGGGTGGACTTAATATGCGAAAGCCGAGACTAGCGAGAGATTTAAGTTCAAAAGATCCGGGAAGAGTGAAGGGAGGGGAAGTCAAACTCTTCAAGATTAAAGAGCTTGAAGGATTGAGGAACTTGTGGGATTGGTGGGATTTTGATTGATATAATTTTATGGGAATTGGGTAGACCTTTCTATTTGAACTGGGGAACCCCTTGACCGCCCTCCACGTAGAACTCTTCAACTCTTAGAAAGAAAGAGGAGAATGTCAAGTGGTTGTGGAGGGGGGAGGTTGCTTTTGGGGCACTTTAGAGTCTCCCAGTGAAACGTGTGGCAAGCGGCGCCCACTCCCCTATGGCTGGCCGGTCGGTTGGCTCCTCCACTAATGATGGCCGATGCTTTCGGCGGTGCCTTATCCGCGGGCCTACCTGGGCCCCGATGATTAAGTCACTGCCGATGTTAATGATCATTAAGATTTACATATTTCCAAAGGAGGCTTGAGAAGTGCTGGCTCATTGCCGGTCCATCGGCTCGCTGGCTCCATGTGGAGTGGCACTTCATTCAAACCCCCCAGTCCGTCTGTCTGTCTCGTTGGCCGTTGCCGGTGACTTTTTGGCGCGCAAAAATCACTACTTAAGTTTCTTTTATCGGTTTATCGATTCTTCGTTCTTGCTGTTTTCGTTATGTCATTTTATTGTAAGGGGGGGAAGAGAAAGAAGAAGAAGATATGATAAAATATCATTAAATGGAAATTCTGGTTGGGATTTCGATCCTCGTTGCGTGGAATTTTTGGCATAAATGAATGCCCTTTGTTGTTTTTGTTGTTTTTCTTCTTTCCAAGTAATTCTTTTTTTTTCTACACGCCACTCAAACACACGCACACATTTGTATCGTGCGCTCTCTTTCGCTCTCGCGGGCTTTCTTATGGCTTGGCCTCCTGCCGTTTTTGCTATTCTCGTCGTCGTCATCAACGCGTCGCTGTCGCCGTCGCTACTTAAGTGTGCACCGCCCTTGGCCCCCACCGCTCTCGAAATGACTGAACAACTGAAACTTCTCCCCTTCCCTTCGTCTCTTGCTGTTGTTGCTGCTGCCGTCGCCGCCACCACTGCGCATAAAACGAAAAGGCAACGAGCACAGCGGACGACCGAACGACCGACGAACGAAGAGCGAAGGCAAAGAAAACGAATGACTGGCTGGCTCTGCCTGCCGTCGTCGTCGTTGCTTATTTCATTTTATTTTATATGCCAACGTCGTGTTCGTGTGTGCGTGTGTGTGTGTGCACGTTGCTGTTTTCTTATCTGCGTCTTTGTCATCGTACGTTCGTTCGTTCGTTCGCTCGAAGCGCGCCATAACTACCACGGGCGACCGTCCGACCAACCACCCTCCCCCCTCGGGGCCACACTTCTCCCTCTTCTAAATCCACACAACGGCGACGGCAACGGCGACGGCAACGACGACAACGTCTTTTGGTTCGCTTCAAATTGCAGCCGTTGCCATCGCCGTCGTTGTCGTTTCACATACAAAGCAGCCAGCCAGCAGCTTTTGTATGCCGGGCCCGGGACTGGGACTGGGACCCAGACCGCCGTCAGTTTGTTCGTTGGTTCGTTCGTTCGTCGGTCGTACATTTCATTTCACTTCACTTAATTTCTCAGATACCAAAACGAACGAACGACTGAACGACCGACCGACCGGCGTTGTTCACCAGAGGAGGTGGGGGAAACAACGTTGCTCCCTTCATCAGTCGTCGTCGTTGCTGTCGGTCGTTGTTGTTTTTGTTCTGCTTCTTCTTCCATCGTCTTGTTCGCCGACTCGAATTGCTGCTGCCGTCGCCGCGCGCTGTCGCTGTCGGTTTAAGTTTTTACGACTGGCAGAGTCGTCTGTGTGTGTAAGTCGATTCGTTCGTGTGCGCGTGTGTGTGAGTTGAGTTGTCTTGACTGAAATTGTTTGGGGTTTTTTTCGTCCCCCTTTAAGTTTTCGAGTTGTTGTTGCTGCTGGTGATGCATACAATGAATCTTGGCGTTTATGATTTCTTTGTAAAAAGGAAAGAGTTCAACGGTAAAATTACCGTCGGCCATCTAACGAATTTGTTTTTTATTATTTCATCCTCAAGGAAATGGGAATGGGCTTCAGTGTCACCAAAGGTCGTTGCCGGGAGATCTGCGATATTCTCTAATTGCACACTCAAAATGCCAAATCATTTCCACTTCCCTTGGGCCAGGGGAAGGGGTAGAGCTACGTTCATTATATTGCATTACTCTAGGCTTTTGGAGTTTCTATTGTTTAGTAGAACCGAAAGCTTGGACTAGATAACATTTCGATTTGAATTAGGTTTGGTTGCCCTTAGAAAGAGTAATCAATCGTCGTCTTGGTGTGTGAAATGCACTCACACATACCAACACACGTGCAATTACACGAAACTCTTTGCAATCGCTCACAGTCCACCAGCTGATAGCGGTGTCTCCCCCTCCCCCTCCCTCGGCATTGCCAACCTTTTTTGCGGTGCTTTTCGGTGACCGCGCTGCTCGGCCCAGCCTTCTTTATTTTTTGCCTTGTCCCCTTCTCTTTCGGGGGGTCGTCTGTTATCTTTACGCCTTCTTTGATGTGCTTGGTTCGTCTGGCTGGTCTGTCCCGCTGTTTATGCTCAATTTCTTTCACTGCCGCGCTGATTTGTGTTGACAGCGTTGGTTGATTGAGGAGTGGATGGATTCCAGGGGGCGGGGGGCAAACTCAGCCAAGCAAATGAATTGGGGAAAGGAATTGTCGCCCCCCCCCACTTCCACTTGTTGATGGCCGCCCAAAGATTTCATGCGTGTGTGTGTGTGTTTTTTATATCGTTGGGTGGGTGTCGACCCTTTGACAACCGTTACCGGGGCCCCAACCCCACTGCCTACCCCAATCGCCCATTACGTGGCCGACAGTTTTTTTGCCGAATGATTTTTCATTCATAAAACGAATTATGTGTGTAGTCGCCCCAAAGTCAAAGTCACGCATCTTTGCAAAGAGGTGACGCCATGAGAGCGAGCGAGACGGCCTGCTTGTTCTTCTCTAATGCAATGCACTAATTAAAAGTGAACGCGACAGAGCTTCCCCCGCCCCGCGCCGCTCGACCAATGGCAGCTCTCGTGGTTTTTTTTTTTAACGGTGATTGTGTCATTCTCTTTGCTCTTTGAGCTTTGAACGCACACACACACACAAAGGCAGCCCAGACGGGCAACTCACCGACAGCCGAGTGAACTCATCAAAGTGAAAAGACATAGCGGCGCAGGGGGCGGGGTGGCCTTTGTTGTTGCTTAGTTAATACAAAAGCAAAGCCGAAATCGTGCACCACGAGGCTATCAGATTTATGGGCTTTGCATATTCAAGCACACGGAATGCGAATTGCCGGCCGGCCGGCATTTTTTTATGCGACGGCTCAGCTGATCCATTGGCCTTTTTTGTCTTCTTTGCAGGAACTGATTGGCCAGAACAGCAACGACAGTTCGAGTGGCGGCGCTCACAGCGGCATGGGCTCTGGTCCGCCGGGCACACCGAATCCCCAGCAGGTGATGCGACCCACGCCATCGCCCACATGCTCGTCCGGTTCACGTTCCATGTCGCCAGCAGTTGGTAAGTTTTAAATCCTTTCAAGAAGAAGAGTTCACTAATTTTTAAATTATTTTCTTTTCCAGCACAAAACCATCCGATCTCGCGGCCGGCTAGCAATCAGTCAAGCGGCGGTGGTCCCATGCAGCAACCGCCGGTTGGCTCCGGGCCGCCACCAATGCCACCGCATGGCCTGCCCGGCGGCCCCCCGCCCCCGCAGCAGCAGCAATCTCAGCAGCAGCAGCAACAACAGCAGCAGCCCTCAAATTCGGCCTCCTCGGCCAGCAATTCACCTCAGCAGACGCCGCCGCCGGCGCCGCCGCCCAACCAGAGCATCAACAACATGGTCACCCCGCCGCCGCCCCAAGGAGCGGCCGGTGGTTATCCTATGCCGCCGCACATGCACGGCTGCTACAAGATGGGCGGTCCTGGACAAAGTCCCGGCGCCCAGGGCTATCCCCCCCAGCAGCCGCAGCAGTACCCGCAGGGTGAGTCCACCTAAAAATCTCCTCCAGGATTTCTCTAACTTATTTTAAATCCAGGTAACTACCCGCCACGCCCTCAGTATCCGCCTAGCGCCTACGCCACTGGGCCGCCGCCACCGCCCACAAGTCAGGCCGGCGGCGTGGCCAACAGCATGCCGCCCGGCGCCCAGGTCGGCTACCCAGGCCGCGGCATGCCCAACCACAGCGGCGGCAGTCCCCACGGCCAGTACCCGCCGTACCAATGGGTGCCGCCGTCGCCCCAGCAGCAGGCGCCGGCCCCAGGCAGCGCCATGGGCAACCATGTCCAGGGCAAGGGCACCCCGCCGCCGGTGGGAGGCCCGCCGCCGCCCCAGGGCAGCGGTTCCCCGCGGCCCCTCAATTATCTGAAGCAGCATTTACAACACAAGGGCGGCTATGGCGGCAGCCCGACGCCGCCGCAAGGCTATGGCAATGGACCGGCGGCCATGCATCCGGGCATGCCGATGGGTCCGCCGCATCACATGGGACCGCCCCAGCCGCATGGGCCCACGAGCATGGGGCCGCCGGCCAGCACGCCGCCCCAGCAGTCGATGCTGGGCGGGCAGGCCTCGGCGGAGGGGGGCCCGCCGGAGCACTCGGCCCAGGACAATGGGATTGCGGGTATTCCCGGTGGCGCGGCCGGCATGCATGCGGTGACTGCTGTGGTCACCACCGGGCCCGACGGCACTCCCATGGACGAGGTCAGCCAGCAGAGCACGCTCTCCAATGCATCGGCAGGTGAGTCCATCAAGCGGAGGATTCAAGAACAAGAGATTCAAGTTTCGTTTTTTCTAGCATCTGGCGAGGATCCGCAATGCACCACACCAAAGTCAAGGAAAAACGATCCGTATGGCCAGGGGCATTTGGCGCCGCCGAGTACATCGCCGCATCCCATTGCCATGTACCCGGGCAGCGGTGGGCCGCCCGGCGAGGAATGCGACATGAACTCCCCGCCCAGCTGGCCCAGACCCGGTGCTAGTCCGGTAAGCAGCAAAGCCTCCTGAGGCGCCTCTGGAAAACCAAGATTAATTTGTGATTTTCCCGGGACAACAGCAGGTTTTCAACAGCCATGTGCCCGTGCAGCAGGAGCCGTTCAGGAGTTCGGTGACCACCACCAAGAAATCGGATTCGTTGTGCAAATTATACGAAATGGACGATAATCCCGATCGCAGGGGTTGGCTGGACAAGCTGCGCGGCTTCATGGAGGAGCGCCGATCGCCCATCACCGCCTGTCCCACCATCTCAAAACAGCCACTCGATTTATATAGGTTATATATTTATGTAAAAGAGCGTGGCGGATTCGTCGAGGTATGCAAGGTGCCGTAGTAACTCCTTTTACTAACTTCTTTTTAGATTTACTAGCAACCAAAAAAAAAAAAAAAAAAATACCAACTTACCACATAAAACCAAAAATAATAGATAGAAAACACCAACCAACCAACCAATCAACCAACCAACCAACCAACCAATCAATCAATCAACCAACTAAAGTAAAACAAACCGAATATGCAAATTTAGTTAACCAGCCGAAAAAAAAGTCGAATTTCTCAAAAATCCCTGGAAAATTTGTGTAATGCAATTTGATCGGCATTCTATATCCTCTCCCGATCCCAATCCCTAAACTCCTCTTTGTAGAACTGTCCCGCCACCGAGAGCAATCCCACAGATCAAATCCGCATTGCATTTTGTACTCTTTTTCATTCTCTCTACAAATCAGTTGCATGCGAGACTGCATTTTTGATATACGAAGCATGCGGTTTTCTAGATGTCTCAGTAAATTTCGTTTTCTTTTTGGTTCTTATTTCGAATTTTGATTTTCTTTAATATTAAGAAATGAAACTACTCTCCAAGACCTCTTAAAAGGGTATAGAAATTCCCTCAATAAGTCAGAGAAGCTTCTTAGAGATCTCTAACCTTGGGATCTTAAAAGTTATAGAATTAAAATTCAATTTAGGAATGTTTTTGTAACTACAATTAATTTTGTATTGAAATGGTCTTTATGGCATTTACATTCTAAGATAAATAGAGTAGTTTCTCCATATATAAAGATCACCAAAGAACGGTCCTAAATTGGAACCTTTTTGTAGGTCAAAAAACCTCTAAATTTGAGATCTTTAAAGATATAGAATTAAAATTAAATTTGAAAATGTTTTTCTCACTACAATTAATTTTGTATTTAAATCGTCTCTGGCATATAGATCCTACTCTATATAGGATAGGTTTCCCTATGTATATAGATCTTGATATAAATATAGATCTTCAAAGAAGGTTCCTGAATTCGAACCTTTTACAGGTTAAAGAATTCTGTTTACTCTTAAGTTTAGAGATTAAAAAAAAGAGTTCCTTATATTTTATAATCTCAATCTATAGATCCTCCATAGAATGCTAGATTTAAATATATTAAATAAAATACCTTTATATTCCGATATTCTATAATCTCAATCTATAAATCTCCTATTCAATTCTAGAGTATTAATTATAATACCTTTAACAAATTTAAGTTCACGAGCTTTTTTAATATAAGCCATTCTTTTTATATAAAACTCCAAAGAGTAGGGATCATATGTAGAAGAAAATAATTGATAGAGTATTACTGGCCTATAAAGAAACTTAAAACCCCTAGAAAATCGGGTTTATTATCCCTCTTAAAAAATATCAGAAATCGTAGTTTGTCTTTTCGTCCCCGACTTCTTGTCCCAACCTTATCCTTATGTATCCTTTATCTACCCTTGAGTAGAGTATCCCTAGTCGCCTTTGTAAGTAGTCGAATTTGTGTTGCTCTTTTCTGCTTGATTTCTCTAACCACTTTGCAAATGCCGAAAAAACTTTACTTTTATTTAGAAGTAAAATCAAAATTTTCTAAAAAAACGCCAACACACTTACACACACACTGCCACGCCCACCACACACACCCGCCCACACACACCCACACAGAACTAACCAGTTTGCTTGTAATTTTTTCGAAGTTCTTTTTTTTGGATTTTTTCGAAGACAAAAAGTAAACAATTTTTTTTAAATGTTTTGCTTTTTAAAATTAAGCGATTGAATTTAATTTAAATTTGTATTTTTTTTGTTTCTTTTTTTTGTGGCGCGTTTAGGTGACCAAGAGCAAAACCTGGAAGGACATCGCCGGCCTGCTGGGCATCGGCGCCAGCAGCAGCGCCGCCTACACGCTGAGGAAACATTACACCAAAAATCTGCTGGCATTCGAATGCCACTTCGATCGTGGGGACATCGACCCGCAGCCGATCATCCAGCAGGTGGAGGCGGGCAGCAAGAAGAAGACAACGAAGGCGGCCTCGGTGCCATCGCCAGGTAAATATTCCAAGTGATTTGAAAACGCTGAGGTTTTGCGATTTTCGATTTTGGATTTTATTCGGTTTTTAATTGTGAACTTTTCTTTGGTTTTTTGTTTTCTTTTCTTGCGTTTGTTTTTTGTTTTGGAAAATGTTTTTCACCGATTTGTTTTCTGAAATTTAAAAACAAAAAAATATAAAAACCAACCACACACAAAATTTGCAACCAATCGGTGGTGGTCATTTGGATGCGGCGACGACAAACTCGACAGGCTCCTCCAACTCCCAGGACTCATTCCCCGCACCCCCCGGTGCCGCCCCCAATCCGCCCACCATCGACGGCTATCCTGGCTACCCCGGGGCCACGGCCGCCTACCAGGGACCAGCAGGATCCGGGCCGCCGCAGCCGGATTACGGCAACGCTGGACAAATGCAAAGGCCGCCGTCGCAGTCGAATGCCCAGACCCCGCATCCTGGTAAGTGAAGCTCAGAGATTTGCTAGAGAAGAGAGAACAAATTTTCTGGTTGTAAATTTGGCTTGTCGAAATTTTTTGTTTTGTGCATTTTTTTGGATTTCTGTTTTTTTGTTGTTGTTCGTTATTTTTTGTTTTTAATTTTTTTTGGAAATCGGTTGGGCACGCAACTAAAATCGCAAAATTTATACCTTCACCTCCATCACCAACGCCACGACACCAACAACAACAACAACAATCAATCAATTAATCCCACCACTCAACTCTCCATTGTGTTCATATTTATGTCATTCATTCATTTCAATCCATCCCCAATCAATGAATCATGCGTCATCCGTCGCAATCCATCCTCCAGGCAACCAAAACCCGAGCTCCGTCGTTGTTGCCGGTGATAATATCAATGTGAGCAATCCTTTCGAGGATCCCATTGCCGGTGGCTCGATGGCCGCTGCCAATGCTGCTGCTGCCGCTGCGGCCGCGGCGGCTGCTGCTGCTGCCGGCGGTCACCCGCATCCCGCCCACCCACCGCCGCCCCCGCATTCGCCCCACGGAGGAGCTGCCGGGCCGTCGACCCTCCAACCGCCGCCCACCCCCCAGCAGCAGCAGCAGCAACAACAGCAGCAGCAGCAGGCCACTGGGCAGCCGCATCAGCAGCAACAACAACAGCCACCACCCCAACAACAACAATCACAACAACCACCACCACCCAATCAGTCACATGGTCCCGTCGTGCCATCGTCACCGTCACAACATTCTCGCCCCGGCCCTGGAGCATCCTATCCTCCGCCGCCGGGCGCCACCTCCGGTTACCCACCATCGGTGTCTAGAACGCCAGGTACAATCATCATTTTTTCCTCTTCTGTTTGTCGCATTCTCATTTTTATATTTTCTTTTAATAATATTTATTTAAAAACTGCGTTCCTAATTTAAATTTATAATACTAAAATAGTTATTTTATTATAAGCGATGTTTCCTTAACTTTTTAGTTCGTCGCATTCTCATTTTTATATTTTCTTTATATCACTTTTATTTTTTTTAACGCTGCGTTTAAAGTTAAAATTATAATATAGCTATTTATTGTATACGATGTTTCCTTAACTTTTTAACATCAATACTTTTTCTTCTTCTGTTTTTCGCATTCTCATTTTTATAATTTCCTTAAATTACTTTAAATTTAACGCTTTTCCTCTTCTGTTTGTCGCATTCTCATTTTTATATTTTCCTTAAATTTTAACGCAGCATCACAAATTTAAACTTATAATACTATAAAATAGTTATTTAATGTATGCGAAATTTTCTTATTTTTTAAATGATTTTTTTTTTTATTTTTAGCTCATTGAATTGTATTTACTTAATCTTTATTTACTTGCTTGACTTCTCTTTATTAATCTTATTATTTCTTATTTTTTAAGAATCTTTCATTTATTTTTTATCATCTCTAACATTTTTAATGTTTTATTTTTGATAATCACTTTTTTTTTATTAAGCTTACTTGCATTTTGCTCTTAACTGTTCTCACTAACTTAAACTAATCACCTCTTAACTTTTCTCAAGCTCTTTGCAACCAAAAAAAAATAATATAACATCTTTTTGAAATTTTGCTCTCTCTCTCTTGCGCTCTGTTTATTTTTATAATGAATCTTGAATTTTAGTGGGAGTTACTAATTTGCTTTTGGCTTTTTATAGGCTCCCCATATCCGAGCCAGCCGGGCGCTTATGGTCAGTACGGATCGAGTGATCAGTATGGCGCCACCGGGCCACCTGGCCAGCCGTTCGGACAGAATCAAGGACAATATCCGCCGCAGAACCGCAATATGTACCCTCCCTATGGGCCCGAGGGAGAAGCGTGAGTGATCCCCCCTAGAAAACCTAAGACTTCCACTAACCAAACATCCGTCCATTCACACACACAGAATCACACACACACAATGAACATTGAGTGATCTGGCTTAGGTCTAAGTTTTAAAATAATTACACTATTCGGGGTAAAAAGTCAGGGAATTTTATGGAACTCACATAAGGAAATCAATATATGAACAAAGCTTTGGTGGGATTAATAGGATGGTTAAGAATTTCATATATAAGATGCCAATAAGGAGTTCTGGATCTCCAGTAATCCAAGCCGCTTTCTAGCTAATCCGATAAAGATCTCTGAATTCTGTAATGCAGATTATATAGGCAGAATGTAGTGGAAAATGTTAGATTATTAAAACTATCTTAAGTTTGTTTTTAAAGGAAAGTAATGTCGATATGCCGTAGAATTTGTGTTCAAATGATCAAATCGGAATCTTTAATTCTTATCCCAAAGATCGCATTGCTTTTCTATTTTTTAATGCAATTCCAATTTTATTCATTAAGCTATATAAGAAAGGGACTTTTTATAAGGGTCCCGGCATTTAAACTTCCTGATGTTTACTCCGTTTCGTTTAATTTTTGATATTATCCGATCTCCCGATCTTCATGGTGTAATCAATAGAAGATCCAAACTAAAAAGTAGAAGATATAGTCTTGAATTAGTTCTTTAAGTAAGAGAGCTTATAAGTAAACTCGCATTGCTTTCCCATTTTTTATTCAATTTCCGTTTTGTTCATGTAGAATTATAATCTATAAGAAATTTTGTTAGGATTCAGGCCTTCATACTTTCTGATTTTTACTCTATTTCGCTTAATTACTGGTATTAACCAATCTCTCGATCTTCATATATAATCTGTATAATCTAGATTTAAAAAAATGTGATATTTGGTCTTGATTTAGTTCTTTAAATAGGAGAACTTATAAGTAGACCAGAAGAGAGTTAAGGAGGGCTTAGGGTTTTAGCAGAGGTATCGTCCACTTTATATGGCGATCACAAACCATAGAAATTCTAAATAAAAAAATTTTTAGAGACATTTTTAACAAAATTAATTTAAGGTACTTTGAAGGATTTTCTACATGATTTGTGGTGTTTAATTGCAGTCCTCCCGCCGGTGCTAATCAGTATGGACCGTATGGCAATCGTCCTTACAGCCAGGCCCCGCCTGGCGGGCCACAGCCACCCAGCCAGCCGGTGGCAGGCGGACCGCCGACCAGCGGAGCCCCAGGGGTGCCACCAAGCGGTGCTTACGCGCCGGGAGCCACCGCCCAGCAGGATTACTACAGGCCTCCCGACCAGGTGAGTTCAGCGAGGTCAAAAACTTCCACTCAGCCCACTAAATCCTTCAATCTTGCAGAGTCCCCAGCCACGACGCCATCCCGACTTTGTCAAAGACTCTCAGCCATATCCAGGCTACAATGCAAGGCCACAAATTTACGGTGAGTAGGACGAGGATTCTAATAAGCCAAAGAGGAAATTTATACGGTATTTTGATTTCTTAGGTGGCTGGCAAGGCGGCAGTCAGCAGTACCGCCCGCAATACCCCACATCGCCCGCACCACCACAGACCTGGGGCAGTGCACCACCGCGTGGTGCCGCGCCGCCCAGTGGCCCCCACGGCCCGCCGCCCAACCAGCAATCAGCCGCCGTGGCCCAGTGGGAGCAGCATCGCTACCAGCAGGCCCAACAGGCCCCGCCACCACCCCAGCAGCAGCAGCCCCAGCCGCCCTACCAGCAAGGCGCCCCTCCCGGCCAGCAGCAGCCGCAGGCCCCGCCCCAATGGGGCCCCATGAATGCAGTGCAGGGCGCCCAAGCCGGCATAGCCCCGCCCAGCTCGCTGCTGCGTCCCCCAGCCGGCAGTGGCCCGCAGCAGCGCCTGCCTGGCAGCGGAGTGCCCGGCCTGACGCCGCAGCAACAGCAGCAGGGCCAGCCGGGTGTCCCAGGGACCCCAGGCATGCCCTCAGTGCCAGGCAGCATGGGCAAACCAGCCTACGCCATGCCGCCGCCCGTGCAGGCCGCCAACCAGCCGGGCGGAGTGCCCATGGTGGTGGGCCCACCGCCAGGCAGCATGATGCCGCTGAAGCAGCAGCCGCCCGGCCAGCCCATGGTGCCACAGCAGCAGCAGCCGCCGCCGCATCAAATGCCCGGCCAGCCACAGCCAGGAGTCTACCCGCAGCAGCAGCCAGTGGCTGTGGGCGGGCCGGCGGCAGGAGGCCCGCTGGGCGGCGGCTCAGGCGGGCAGCTGGCCAAGAAGGAGCTGATCTTCCCGCACGACAGCGTAGAGGCTACGACGCCGATTCTGTACAGGCGCAAGCGGCTGACCAAGGCGGATGTGTGCCCGGTGGATCCTTGGCGGATCTTCATGGCCATGCGCTCGGGGCTGTTGACCGAGTGCACTTGGGCCTTGGATGTGCTGAATGTGCTGCTGTTTGACGACTCCACAGTGCAGTTCTTTGGGATCTCTCACCTGCCCGGCCTGCTGACCCTGCTGCTGGAGCATTTCCAGAAGAATCTCGCCGAGATGTTCGAGGAACGCTGCGAAGAGGCCCGCGAGTCGCCGGCGGCCCTGGACGAGGCCGACGACGATGCCGACAGCGGGACAGTCGTGGTGCTGTCCACTCAAAAGCGTCGCCGCCAGCCGCACGGGCCGCGCAGCAAACAGGAACGCAGGCATTTGCCGGCCGCGGCCCCCGAGGACTCGGACGAGGCTGACGAGGGCATTGACCTGGGCCAGGTGCGCCTGCAGCCAAACCCCGAGGAACGCACTGTGCTGCTGTCCTACACCCCCAACTATACGATGACCTCACGCAAGGGAGTCCCCGTGCGCATCCAGCCCGCCGAGCAAGACATTTTCGTGGACGAGCGCCAGAAGTCCTGGGACATAGACACGAACAAGCTGTACGAGCAGCTGGAGGCGGTGGGCAGCAATGCGTGGACCTATGGATTCTCGGATCCTGATCCTTTGGACGGCATCATTGATGTCTTTAAATCGGAGATTGTAGACATTCCATTCGCCCGCTACTTGCGCAGCAAGAAGCCCCCAAGCCAGCCAGCGGCCAAGGCTGACGAGGCAGCGCTCCCGCCCATCAAGCAGGAGGACACCAGCAGCAGCCATGCCGAGGACAGCCAGCAGTACAACAAGAAGCGGAGACTGGTGGCGCCTGCCGAGGACACTAAAAAGGCCAAATTGTCGGAGGACGAATTCGCCCAGCCCCTGGCGGAGGTGAAAAAGGAAACCACCAGCGCCTCGGCAGCCGGCGACAGCGATTGCCGGGCCGTGGACATGGAAATCGAATCCCCCCATCAACAAAAGCTCACCAATGGAGTGGCAGCCGCTCCCCCGGGCAGCTTCGATCCCAAGACAACGGTGAGAGATGCGGCCCAAGTGCTCCAGCGGCGCCGGGACTCCAGCTTCGAGGACGAATGCTACACCCGCGACGAGGCCTCCCTGTATCTGGTGAACGAGAGCCAGGACTCCCTGGCCCGCCGCTGCATCGCCCTGTCCAACATTTTCCGCAACCTGACCTTCGTGCCCGGCAACGAGACAGTGCTGGCCAAATCCTCCCGATTCCTGGCCGTCCTGGGGCATCTGCTGCTGCTCAACCACGAGCATTTAAGGCGCACGCCCAAGACCCGCAACTACGACCGCGAGGAGGACACCGACTTCAGCGAGTCCTGCAGCTCGCTGCAGGGCGAGCGCGAGTGGTGGTGGGACTACCTGATCGCCATCCGGGAGAACATGCTGGTGGCCATGGCCAACATAGCCGGCCATTTAGAGCTTTCCCGCTACGACGAACTCATAGCCCGTCCCTTGATCGATGGACTGCTGCACTGGGCCGTCTGCCCCAGTGCCCATGGCCAGGACCCCTTCCCCTCCTGCGGCCCCAACACGGCCCTCTCGCCCCAGCGCCTGGCCCTGGAAGCCCTCTGCAAGCTGTGCGTGACCGATGCCAATGTGGACCTGGTGATAGCCACGCCGCCCTTCTCGCGGCTGGAGAAGCTCTGCGCTGTTCTCACCCGCCATCTCTGCCGCAACGAGGACCAAGTCTTGCGCGAGTTCTCAGTGAACCTGCTGCACTACCTGGCGGCGGCCGACAGCGCCATGGCCCGCACGGTGGCTCTCCAGTCGCCCTGCATCTCCTACCTGGTGGCCTTCATCGAGCAGGCCGAGCAGACGGCCTTGGGCGTGGCCAACCAGCATGGCATCAACTACCTGCGCGAGAACCCGGACTCCATGGGCACCAGCCTGGACATGCTGAGGCGGGCGGCCGGCACGCTGCTGCATCTGGCCAAGCATCCGGACAATCGGTCGCTGTTCATGCAGCAGGAGCAGCGGCTGCTGGGCCTGGTCATGTCGCATATTCTGGACCAGCAGGTGGCCTTGATTATATCCCGTGTGCTGTACCAAGTGTCCCGCGGCGTGGGCCCCATGCACTCGGTGGAGTACCGATTGTTGCAGCTGCGCCAGCAACAACAACAGCAACAGAAAGCAGCCGCGACACCGGCAGCCCCAGCGGCCGACAAGCCAGCGGATCCTCTGCCCTCCGTCAAGCAGGAGTCGCTGGAGGCAAAGCCCGCGGCAGTGGCTGCCCCAGCAACAACGGCGCCAGCAACCTCCTCGGCCGTGGTCAACGACGAGAACAGCAACAGCAGCAGCCAGCAACTACCTCCGGCGGCCACCTTCAATGACGTCAGCAACAGCAGCACCAACAGCAACAGCTGCGGCACGGCCAGCAGCAATCTGAGCAACAGCAGCAGTCTGGGCAGCAACAGTCAGTCGGCCTCGGCCTCGACCTCGGCCACGGCCCCGCCCACGCTCAACAATGTGGAGGCGACCAACAGCGAGCAGGCGCCGGCCACGCCACCCGCCGCCGCGGCAGCAGCAACAACGGCGCCGCCAGCAACAACAACAGTGACCACAGTGACGGCTGCCTCGCCGCCGCTGCAGCTGGGGAAAGCGGCCGCCTCGTTGGCGGCAGCGGCCAGCAGCCAGCAGCTGAGCAATTCAACGGGCGTGAGTGCTGCGCCGACGGCGCCGCCTCCACCGCCGCCGGCCACGGCCGGGACGACGGCTGCCGTTGCGTAGTAGACGGGAAACGGAAATGAACTGTAATTACTGAAAATATTCTTGTACCATAAAAAAAAAAAATAGGAGGAGCGACCACCACGACCACCGGACGGATTTTGGCGAGGCGCGCGCGTTTTGTTTTAGCAAATTTCTCCCCCCCTCCCTGGAAGATTAGAAGGCAAAAGAATCATACGAATTTCGGTGGCAAATTGTACATTTTTCATACACTCACTCCCCGGACAGACGGACGGACGAGGATCTTAAAACTTTGCTAGCATTAGAGTCGAAATTTTGAAGCATGTGCAACCCGAGAATTTGACACACACACACGCATACAAGAAATAATGTATTAAACTTAAAAGCTAAGTAAAATTAACACCACACACACACACACACACCTGCCCGAACACACACACACGCAACGAGGGGAAAAGTCGAGGAATCAGCCCCCCCTCCCCCTGTACTACTATAATTGATATATATGGATATATATACATACCGTTATGTATGTAGCGCCCTAAATGTACGAATGCATCTTAACTAAATGTACACAAGCATAAAACGAAAGCGAAAACAACAAAAAAATAGTTTTATATGTATTGCTAAATAATAAAAAAGAAAAAAGGAAAAAAAAAGAACGATTACGAGGACGAGAGAAAGCTACTGCCTCTATAAAGACGATACGAAGGAGCTCTTAAAATTTTAAAATCCTTTTTTAGTTTTCTTTTTATGTTTGTTGTTGTCAGCGCGGGAGAATTGTAAATATTTCGGTTGTTTTTTCATCCAATCGGCACTCCCCCTCCCCCTGCTCCTGTTGTGCTTGTGTGTGTGGTGCGAAATTTTAAATTTCATTTCCTTATTTTAAAAGATCACTCACTGCACTTAACCATGAGAGAAGCCAGAGAAAAGATTATTTCTAAGCTTATTTAATATTAAAAAGGAAATGCGAAATCGAAATACGTTAAGGAGCACGTTTAAAAATTAAAAACAACTACACGAAAACAAAAAGCGCAAAAACTTACAAAAAACACATTTATTAGAATCAAAACATACGCTACAATTTGTATACAAAAATTTCTATATAAATATTTAAATAACATAAATATTTAAACTGCAAGGACCCGCGATATTAGAATCCGACTCCGATTCCGATCGATCGGTCGTCTCTGGGGGAAGTGGGGGGCGGTACGTCGACCCATCAAACGAGCAACCTAAATGGGAGTTAATTTTTAAATCACACATCGCCCAAGGATGGCATGAAAAGGATTAAAAATGGTTAACCAGCAAAAAAAGAGGAAATCTAAATGAGCATCTCGATATTTAATTTAAAATGTGTAGTTATTAGTGTATAATTTCTTAGTGTGTAACTTAATTTAATTATTTAATAAACATTCATATACATATAAAAAATATATATACTGAGATGAGATGAAGCGGAAAACGAAACAAAAATTGAACATAATGAGGAATATGAAATTATAATACCGCATGGAAAGCAGCGGACTCGACGACAAGAAACTTAATAAACTTAATTATAAATATTACAATAGTAAAATAAAACAAAATATATATGCATATATATATTAAACTCAAGACTTTTTATCCCACTTCAGTCGGATCTTCAAAATCCTTGAAAAGCCAAGGTAAGTGGGAGGAAAAAGAAAAATTGCCAATTCTACTTGAGGTTAACAGGACTTTAAAACAAGTAAAGAAGTAACAGGCGAGCATATTTGAATTTTTTTTTATAAAGTAAATCAATTTTAAGCAAACTGAAATTCTTCAACCGCCTTCAAAAATTCCTTTCATCCCTTTCATTTGGCCAGCATGATCCTCTGAAGCTCCGACAAATGAGGTGGCTTCTTGGTTTTAAATCGAAACTTAGCCTTTCAAACAAAGTTCTGCTTTATAAAACTGTTCTTAAACCCGGATGGACATATGGGATCTAGCTGTGGGATTGAAATATTGCAAAGGTTCCAAAATGAAACACTACGCGCAATTGCGAGAGCTCCTCGGAGCTCGGACTCCAACTATATCAGAGGAAATCAATAAATATAGCAAAAGATTCCTGGAAAGGATTGAAAATCATATCAACAACCTTGCCATTGATTTGTTGGACAACAGTCTTCATGTCCGTCGCCTACAAAGACATCACCCTCCTGCCATTTTGGCCACCCAAAGAGTGGTGACTTTAATTAGGAATTTCTTACACTATCTCTGTAAATACTCCCCTTCAAGAATGTTCACTTTTACTAGTTTTTTTTTGTTTAGATAGATTGTAAATAAAGCATAAAGACAAAAAAAAAAAGAAAACAAATTTATTTTCAATCTTTGTAAGGCTTGGAGACATCTGTTTCTATTTGGCTGTGATTCGGGGCAAAGCCCCCAACGGACAGATATTTCCAGTCCAGTATTAATTTTTGATATTATATATTGGCAGTTGTTGCTTAATAAATAAAATAAAATTAATGTTAAGAAAAAAAAGATAATATTTGTTTATTGTTTGTAACAGACAATTTGCAAATAAAAAATGAAGGAAAACAATTTCCCGCGATCAAGTCAAATACCTTGAACTCCGAAAGGCCAACGCAATATATTGGACCTAAAAAAAAAAATAAAATAATAGGACAAATAAGCCACTCGGAAATGAACCTTCTTAGGGTGCACAACCACGAGGATACCTAAGTTCTCAGCCTGGTAGTTAGCAGGATCATAAGAAGGTTAAAAAGTCACCTTGTTCTGACCTGAACTTTTCGGATAGGCAAATCAATTAGTAAAATCTCTTAATTCTTAGAAATGTATAATAATTTAATTCAAATTATTAGCTCTCCAAAAATGTATATAACACGTGGATAAATAACTCCCGAGATTAACGGTGTTCCGGCGTTGCCATTAAAAGTTTCTTATAATTTCCAACAAGTTTGAATCTTTAAATATTAAAAGGAATGGACTCGCGGCCAGAACGCTTGATTCGCTTTTGACAGACAGCGTCTTTTTTTTTGGTTTTGCTTTCTTTGCAATTGAAATTAAATTTTAAATTTTCAAATTCTATTCTCACACAAAAGAAAAACAAACACGTAAAAAACAAAAAAAATACTAGAAAAAATTCCGATCTTACCAAAGTATAAAGAATAAAGGAGGTGCTGGTAGAAATACCCGAGAACGCGAGAAAGTTCTCATGAGCTTGGCCAAAAACCTTATTAAGAATATTTGTCCGGTTAATACAATCCTGCAGCCGAATTCCGGGGATCCTGAGCTCTGAAAGGCCAACGCAAATTAAATTAGGAAAATTCATAAAAATGGCTTGTGGTTCGAATTGAAAGCCCAAGTTTGGAGGATTTAAAAAAATAATAATAAAATAAAATACCACAAAAATCATTTCAAGCTGATTTGAAGAATTGACTTAAAAAATAAAATAAAAAAGGCCATAAATTAAGTTAAGCCTGCTTGGTGAGATCCTGAGCTCTGAAAGGCCAACGCAATTTAAATTAGTAAAATTCATAAAGATGGCTTGTGGTTCGAATTGAAAGCCCAAGGTTGGAGGACTTTTGAAAATAATAATAAAAAAAAAATACCACAAAAATCCTTTCAAGCTCATTTGAAGAATGAACTTGAAAATAAAATAAAGGAGGCCATAAATAAAGTTAAGCCTGCTTGGTGAGAACCTGAGCTCTGAAAGGCCAACACAATTGAATTAAGTAAAATTCATAAAGATGGCTTGTGGTTCGAATTGAAAGCCGAAGGTTGGAGGATTTTTAAAAATAATAAAATAAAAATACCACAAAAATCATTTCAAGCTGATTTGAAGAATTGACTTAAAAATAAAATAAAGGAGGCCATAAATAAAATTAAGCCTGCTTGGTGAGAACCTGAGCTCTGAAAGGCCAACGCAATTTAAATTAGTAAAATTCATAAAGATGGCTTGTGGTTCGAATTGAAAGCCCA